>JAUEKU010183038.1:0-10203 GCA_032274805.1 Gypsophila paniculata | reverse complement strand
ATACGGAAACCGTATATCCGAAAAATTCGTATATACGAAAACCGTATATACGGTTTAAACCGTATCGTATTCGTATCATAAATTTTTCTATTACAAAACCGTATATACGAAAACCGTATCGTATTCGTATCGTATATACGGTTTTGCTCACCCCTACTTTAAACACCATTTCTTATGTTTATTGTGTTATAAGTGTCCTAATATTGTGCCTCCATATTACTCTCTTTGTTTTAATTATTTATTTACCTTTTTAATTTTGAAAATTGGATCTGTAAAAAAATTTTCATACTGCACGAAAAAGAGAAAATAAATTAATTGTGTCGAGTAATTTTACTCTTTGCAGAATAATAGTTTAAGAGTAAAATATGAAGCTTGGAGGTTGTAGGGGAAATGAAGAGGGTATTTTGGGAAATTGATTCTGTACTGAGTAAATTTATTTTATAAAAAGTACGCCCCTTAATTAATCCAAAAAAACCGATGAATTAGAAAGAGATCAATTTGGACTAATGGGCTTTGATGATTGCAAGATTTAAATATATATTTGTATGCGGAGTAAATCGATATTTCAATTTCATTCCTAACATAAAAAAGATAAAATTTGTGACTGAATCAGAGATATTTAAATAAAAAATAATTTTGAAATTTGATGAAAAAATAATGAATTTGGTAACCAGAAAATTGAGGTGAGATGATGACTATTTTCCGTATGGAGCAAGAAAAAGATGAGGTGAGGTTTCAGTATATTACTCTCCCCAACTCGATTCATTTAATTGTTACGTTTGTTTAAAAAAATAATGATTTCGAGTAAATTATGTATTTGACGACAAATATTTTTCAATTTGAATTTTAGTATCAAAAAGTTACATAAATAATGAATAAATCGTTGTTAAAAAAGTTGTATAGAAATTGGTGAATCGAAGAGAGTGAAAAGGAAGGTTGCATTCGTATGAATTGAGTAATGTGAATTAGTGATGATTAAAAGTAGCACAGAAGCGAGTAGTACATAGATAGTGAATCATATCAAATCCAATTAACTTGGATTCCGGGTGTACCCTTCGGTTTGGCATCTTCTTTTGCTTTTCATTTCACTCCTGTCCCTAAAATATTTGTGGCGATACGATCACGTTTTACTCTATTTCAACGCCTGCTCTAGTAAGAGCAAGAGGTGGTTCTTCCCCTGAAGTTGTAATAAGGGCATAAAGTAAAGTAAAGGGAATAAGTTTTTCCCAGTGTGGAAGGAGTAGGTTTCGCCCCAAGAATCGGACCCTCCAACGGCCCCATGTTAAGGAGCAGTATTTCATTTGGTTTCACAAATTCCATGCACCCACTGCACATTGAACTATACCTCGTCGACTGTCGACATGAATCATGATGTGGTCCGTCGTCTCCATCCTACCATTACTTATTTACTTGTCTTCACAATACAACACCCAACATGTTTGTTGCATTGCTTCTGTAGACAATTACTATTATCAGATGCTTATTTTCTTAGTGGGCCTTTAGCCTTATATTTACCTTTACTACTGAGTACTGACTATCTCATTTCTCCATCATTTCGTCCTCCCTAATTCCATTTTTGATACTCCTTTCCTGTACTATCATCTACGCATAAGTATTCTCTATATATATATTTTCTCCTCCTAATAATTTTATAACATTTTTACTTTGGATGCACACGCTTATTAATGTATCCAACTATCTACTAGTATTTCCATGTTTCATCTCATGTTCCACGTATCTCTTTATCTGGCACGTCAACTTTTGAATTACTAAATACTTTAATAGCTGATTAGTGTGATAGCATTCTAACTTATCAAACAAAAACATAAGTAGCTAGCATAAAGAAGTCTTCCACATATTTGACGTGTACCAACTACGCAACTGAATCATCACACCAAATGAATCTAAACTATGTGTCAAATTAAACAAACTTAGGCAAGTTTATGAGATAATGAGACCCCCTAAATTGTGAAAAGTTGTGCGATAAATCAGGCCATACATGATACATGGGAAGAGGCAAAGAGTGAATTGATAAATCTAAAGCTTATGTCTAATCGATCCACTGCAAATGGAGGGTATCGAATTCCAAAGAGATGAATCGGAATGAATTTTGCAATGATAGATACGGAGTAAATAAAAAAGAAAGAAAGCTAGATTTTGTAGGAAGGCAGATAGAAAGATATAGTATCCACTACTACAAGAGTTTAGGGTGTAGGGAGTAGGGACTATTGGTAATAATGGATAGATGATATGTTTCATAAGATATAACTTTGCTATGTAACGTTGACAAAACAGGCTTAAGAAGATCAAGCAAATGGTGGTGATATATTCCAAAATGAAGTGGCATCACAGAATCAATGCACGATGATGCAAGTCTTGAAGCAGAAGAAGGTGGAAAAGTAAAATTAAAAGACAGACATCATGGACAATTGGACAGGGACAAAGCAAATGCAACAAGTGTAATAGACACAAAGTCAGCCACATATATGCAAAAAGAGATGGATGAAAGCAATGTGAGCATAGGATAGTTGTGGCCAAAGTGCTTTCAGTGGTGTCACAGATTCGGACCTGCCTCTTCAGGTGTTTGTTTTGATACTTTTCACTCTCGCAGTCGCTCTCACTACCCGCCTGCTGCCTGCCTCCTGCACTTTCATGCCTTCAATGGCCACACCGCTCCGCCTTCTCTTTGTTTCTACTTGTGCTCTACTATTCCATTCCTATCCCTCTCATTTACCTACTTTCGCACTTCTCTTTTTAGGTTTAATTTATGAGCATTATCTTCTTCGATTAACGAGTTTGGGGTTTCAACCACGACCATAAACTTTGATATTCCGCTACAAACCCCAACGCCCAAGGGAATGGTGCATATGACTTTACATTCTACCATCTCTACTCCTCGTGTTTGCACAACTTACACTTTATCCAGTGACCTGGATCTACTCCTAACACACTAGTATATCTTACGCCCAAATAATATCTTTCTGACCCATATAAGCCCTAGGCACTTTCTCCCCATCCGAAACCCTACAAGGCTACAACCTCTTCACCTCCGAGCCTGGTTACACTGTAGTCTCTTCTGTCTATACTCAAGCACCAAATCAGATCTTCTAAGTTGTGGATGTTACAGCAAGTCAGCGAATGTCATTGTACTACTGAGTTTGTTACTCTTTCAAGCAATAGCAATATA
The DNA here is from genome assembly GCA_032274805.1 of Gypsophila paniculata. NCBI lineage: Eukaryota > Viridiplantae > Streptophyta > Magnoliopsida > Caryophyllales > Caryophyllaceae > Gypsophila > Gypsophila paniculata. The sequence goes on along the minus strand of JAUEKU010183038.1, from coordinate 7,016 downwards.
ACACGCTCGTGATTTTTTTTATTCCGATATGTATTATTTTTATTTAGGTAAGAGCCCAGGAGCTATCACAGGTTCACAGCACCATTCGTATACTGATGTACCTCAATGAACACAAAAACCAAGAGTTCCATACAAGGCACAGCAAAGTACAACCATCCTACACCAACACTAACTTTGAGACAGTTCCAACCATGATACACTCGAGTCCTAATCCACATGTCTCCCAACTTCATTTCCTACCACTTAGTATGTCTACTATGAAAACGCCTCACACTCTATAGCATGAAACAAGTATTCTTAATTGGATTTTTAGACAATGCATTCTTCGAAAGAAGCAACTGTAATGAGGTTAGAAAATTGACACTTTCACTAACACAGATGATTGCACTCTCATTAGTGATGTCAAACATTGCTTCACACACCTCAGACCCCCCCTTTTTTCTCATCAGGTTCGCGTCATTTGCAATCAGAAAGGTGCAAAATGACCAGATGCATAGTTGACATCAGCTTCTCCGGTTTCTAGGAAAGTTTATTTATTCATGAGCAAAAATCATGACATCCCAGCTCAAGTAATCATAATGAAAACAGAACAGACTGATGCGAGTAACTGCCAATTACCATATTAAATAATCAGTACAAGGTTTCGATTATGTTTCACCAAAAGACATTAGCTGGCTATCACAGCTCCAACATCCTTCATAAGTAATTTGCATATTCAAAGAGTCAAGAATATTGCATAGGCTGTGTTCCAGACACCTAAATTACAATTACTATCATGGGGGTATTTTTCACTATGAACATTCAAACATATCCTACTTAGCAGCAGGTCGTTACCGAACAGAGTTGATGGATCTGTGACCTGTTTGCATTGAGATTCAAGTTGGACAGTGTGAAGCAAAGACTTACTCAGTCTCATTTAGAGCCGCCTTTTGATAAGTCACCTTGGCTGCCCATTAACTGATTCGGGGGATCACCACGGCCACTTGTGTGTCTTTTGGAGGAATCTCCATGATTATCTGACACCCGACTCGACGTGTTGCCAGAGCTTCCCAGGAACCGGACGACAACACAAGTGATATTATCTGCACTGCCTCTCTGATATGCTTCCTGCATGAGCTTCTTTGCTGCTTCCTCCGCATCTTGCAAGGGTTTCACCATAGCAACGGCATCCTACAAGTTAGGTTCAGAAAACTGTATTAGATGAAGGCTGGTGATGGATAGATGGCACCTGAAGAAATTTCATTGAGTTGAACAAAGAACGGATTATAAAGTTGTAAGAGTAGAAAGTTATGAAAGAAACCTCATTGGTAACAACATCCCACAAACCATCACTTGCAAGGATAAGGAACTCAAGAGAGCTGTCAACTTTCTCTTCCTGAAAAATGCAAACATGAGTTCCAGCAGACTTCTTAACAGAGCACGGAGATGAGGACATGACCAGATTATCAGGAATGTATGGCGTTACAAGCATCCAATATACGTAGTTTGCAAATATGTAAGCGCAAGTGCATGCACATAAGGCTCGTGGAGATGTTCAAAAAGCAACAACCAATCAACCATAGGTAGAACAAATGTATAGAAAGATATCCTAAAAGTAAAAAAGATAACTACTCTCCATCCCTTTATATTGTCCCTGATCGACTAGACGTCATATTTTAAGATTCAATAACAAAATAATAACACCTTGACTTCAAAAATTTAGAAATAGAAATTCCAGTGCCTATTGCCATCTGTCTCGACTTGTGAGTATTTAACAGAGGATAAGATGGAGAGTTCACCTTTGTATTTCACCAAAAGTATATAGGGCATTAATATTTTCAAATGGACCAAAAACAAAATGGGGACAATATAAATGTGACGGAGAGAGTACTATATATCAAAGTTCCAAAATAACCAATGAGTTTGCATCACAAGCAAGTAACACCTTGTTTGGATAAAGAATTTGGAAGGGAATGGAGTGACGGAAGGATGCGATTCCTTGTTTGGATATCAATTGGACGGACATAAAGGGAAATGGAGCGACGCATTTAACTTCCAATAAGCCACACTTGATCATTCCAACTTAAGAAAAATATCTTCAAAAATCATTATCAGATGCATGTATTATTTAGTAAGGACCCAGTCGACCATAGAAGATGGAATAGAAAAAAGAAGAACAAAAACAAACAGGTTCTGCGGTCCTGCTCAGTGCCATCTAACCTAAGAAAATGTAAGCTGATACTCCAAAATGTTGTACCGAACTGTGGCACCAAATTTTATTCTTACATTACTTTTTCAGGGCATAGAAGAATGAAAAGCGGAACAGCTTATAGAGCGATTTTCTCTTACCTGAATCTCAGGGTCAGCAACAACATACTGCTTCAAAAGTTTATCGCCAAATGCACGAGAAACAGCAAGGACGCCTCCAACTCTCCAAGTTCCTGCAAACAATCATCAGTTATCCGCTACCAATAAACTTCAGCGCTTCAAATAACTAGTTTAACAAGAAATTTTAATTCATTACCAGCCCACATGACAAAGCCTCCTGCATCCTCAATTCGTTGTCTTTCATCACTTTGGTCTGGTTTGTGATCTCGAGAAACAGCAATCGCTAGAAGAGACAAACCCAAATGAGACACATGATCACACAACCAAACACCATCACCAACCATAAGACTCGAAGCACATGTGATAAATGGTACTCATACAAACTGATTACTGATCATACGAGTCGTTGGGTCAATTTAGGTCGGATGAGTGTGGATATGAAACGCACTTTCAATCGGCTCTTATGAATGTGACATTAGCGGGTATTTTTGGGGTCAATGGATAAAGGTCATCTCAAACAGGTTTTAGTCGAGTCATGATAGGCCGTGCATGTTATGTTGTTTTTCAAAAAAGCTTACGCGTAACTTCTAATTGGTTGTGTTGGATTATTTTGCATATAGTCATTTTTGGGGACGGTAATGTCGTAGCCAGTCAATATCGAGAGTAATAACTATGAGTCGGATGAATTAGGAATTTGGATCATATTCAAATTGTTGTTCTGTTAGGGTCTAATTTGAGTCTCGCATGATGCTTTTAGAGCTGGGTAATTTTTATCAAGGGAATACGAGAAGGATTATACGGTCAAATATAATCCTACTGGTTCCATATTGATCAAATTTGTAAGCTCAAGAACCAATGGAAAGCTCATCAGGATATAACTAAAACGAATCTTATAAAAAGGCTACAATAACAATACGACAGACTCGACTTATTCTGAGCAGGAAAGTTATGGTATCACAAACGCATTGCTAGGCTACTCTGGCACTCAATAAGCACATTACCATGGAGAAAGAGTACAAGGTAAGAAATATTCCACAATTCTACCCATTTTGATGATCAATATCAGAAATGAAGAGAATGAACTGTCAATAATATTATAGACTTAAAAGTCCTTCATTCAATAAGCCAGCTAATGGTATCTCGCATGACTGTCCATATTCACGACAGAAACATCAAGTTGTTAAGAAATGGTTCACAGTCATTCAGGCATTACCTTCACCACCACGACATATAACGGCCCTGGAATCACCAACATTTGCGACCAATAAACGATCACCAACAAGAATTGCAGTTGAAGCAGTTGATCCAGCATCTCTGTTCTGATTATTTTCAGACTTTAGAAATTCCGAGTCAGTATGACTGTAGGTTTCAGCTGCAGAAACAGAGGAGAAAAGGATGACAAAAAAAATCAGGAAAGGGACACGAACAAGAAGGATATTTTTCGTCAAATATGCTATAAATTCCAAACCTATCGCTGATTTGGTATCCGAAATGAACTTTGGATGCTTAATCAGATTGCTGAATAGATTGTGCTTCACATACTCAGCAGCACGAGCACCACCATGTCCTGAAAGTGAAAAAACGTAAGGAAATGACATAAAGACAGTTTAAAAATCTCAAATATTCATAAACAAGAGCAGCTGTAATAGACAAAAGAATGAAGAAGAAATTTTATAATAGTAGCTGGAGGAGGAGGAGGGGGGGAAACGATCCATCATTTCAATCAGCAGTTAAAAATTATCACATTGCCACGCAAAGACACAAAGCTAAGGTAGGATGGCTCAAATCTAGAAAGCAAGAACGGAACTGGAAGGAAGAAAAATACCATCAAAAACACCAAATAGGCCAATTACTTCTCCATCGACGCCATCAATTCTAGTCTCATAAAAATCTTCCATTGATGATCTCTTCCCCGGTGAACTCGCATATCCGTAGCTGAACTTGCCATTTTGGCTGTTAAGATAGATATTTGATTAGATGAACATACAATTCCAAATAAATAAATAAATAATGACAATATCCCAGCAGTCCTTTTAATCTGGATGAACAGCATGTCAAAATTCTCCCTAGTACATGTCTACAACTATATGGAGTTTCTAAAAGCATAAGCATTAAATTTTTGGCAAAATGCTAGGTGACATTGACCTATGATAAGTTTACGCTAAGGCGTGAGAGGATTTGAAGTCTTGGGTTCAGTTGTTACTGTTCCAAGTTCATAATTCAACCCAAACCCAAAAACCTCACTATATCTTAAAGTTACATACAAAAGGACAGTCTTACCCATAATTTGATCATGAAACATAGTGAAATTGCAGTTGTCAATTGGTCATCAACAATTGCACAGCAAGTCAGCAACGACATCCTCCAGTATTATTACATGTTGTATTTGAATATTTGTATCAAACAACTACTTCCTTCCAGATACGTACTTTTAATGTCTTTTCCTAATAGTGTATCTTTAGAGACGATAAAAGACTCAAAGCCTCTCAATTTTCGTGGTTTTTAAGCTTTAAAGGCAATGCAAAAGCAATGATAGTCAAGGGTACCAGAGGTAACTTCAAAAAACATGATAGGAATAAGATGGAACAGAACCCAGTGTAGGATGATAGATACGGAGTATGAACAAGGATTTGCCACGTTTTAGTGGGTTTGAACTTTGAAGGGATTTAGCCAAAAGGTAGGAACATGTAAGGGTGAAAAAAGCTGGCAATCTGGCAGCATCTACCTAGTACTCCCTACACTCTTAAGCACAGTACCTCCTTTTTTTCCAGGAACCTCCATAAACTTCGAAGAAGAAATAAACAAATTGATAATACGTACAACCATTCCAAGAGCTATTGACTAGAAAATAGAGCAGAAAGATGGAATTCAATTAACCCCACGGAAGATAATTAAGCTGGTCCTAAAACTTTGGGAGACAAAGAGGACAGCTAGAACATCCAGTGGCTTAAACATGGGGAATATATCAATGGTGGATGTATGCCAAGACATTGGAATGCTCTAATCTTTGTGCAATTTGACAAAATTTCACACTAAACAACAATTTTCTTTATTTTTTGTATTGAGTAATTCTCAAAAAAAAAAAAAAAAAAAATCCATTTCCACATGGGCCAAAGAATTGTAACCATTGACTATGGAGTACAACATGAGTTGCTAGTGAAGTATAATTTCGTTGATGTAAATGTTTACACAGTTATTTGTTCTAGGTCATTCGAAAACATCCTCTATGTGTTTGTAACACAACAGTGGGGTTGTGTATCCCTCACTTCACCATAGAACGGCATCTTTGAGGTACTAAGCAATTATCTTCTAAATATTCAAAGGAACATTAGGGGAGAAAGTCCATCCTCCATCACTAGAAAGCCGCCATCAAACGGATTTCTTTTTTTTTTCACAAGGAAAACAAAACATATGATCCATAATGAATAAGATGGCCGCAAAGAGTAACAAGACATGTGTTAAGGAAAGAAAAGTGTGATCCCTATGGCAGTACAATTGTCAAACTCTTGTGGCTAATATATCCCATGCAATACAGATATATCGTCAAATAAACCCCATTAATATGGCCTTACCACCAAACGCTCAATGATTGGAATTTATTACCACAAACTTGAGCAAACATATGTTGAAATTGACACTGCATAATAAGCAAAACAACTGCTGCACGCTGTCGGAAGATAATTCAGAGATGCAAATTTGCAATCAGCACAAAGAGAAGGATGAAGAATAGCTTAAAACAAGAAATCAATCACAAGGTATATATAGAGGAATGAGAGAGAGTAAGAAAGGGAAAAAGGAAGGGGACCTGAGGCCGCCGCCGCTGACGGGATGGTCCTCGGCATGAGCTTGATTGGAAGATTGAAACACTGAATCAAGGTAACCCATTTCACTCCTCAAATTACCAGAAACCCAACAAGTGGAACTACGCTGTTTACCCTGAAGAGGCTGTATGAAAGTAACAAGAATAATAACGACAACAAGAGTAAGAGCAGTCAATAAAAGACCAATCTTCATCAAACAAATGAACCTGAAGAAGATTGAGCCATCCAGAAATACATCTCACCAACCAACCTTTGTTTACCAATTTTAACCCCTGTCACATTTTTATCACCCACCAAATTATCCAGTTATTCACTATTCCACGATATTGAATTACTCCCTCCGTTTCACTCATTTGTTTACCTATTCCATTTTAAGGTGTATCATTAATTTGTTTACCTTTATTTTGCATCAAACATAAAGCTGCTCTATTAAATGATCCAGCTCCTATATTACCAAGGGTAGACGTGTCTTTTTTTAAGGGGTTTATTGATTTTTGTGTCGGTAAACAAATAAGTGGAATGGAGGAAGTATATTGTTGATTGTTCAAGGTTAGAATAAAAACAAGTCAAATAGTATGGACACAAATGAAACCATAATTAATTAGAAACTGAGATCAGTCATGAGAGACGGCTATGCCCAAATCAAATTCAATTTGGTGTAACAGGAGGCACAAGGCCGATACAAGTAAGTGGACGGGGGGATTTGAATCTGGGACCACAATACCCGCCTTAACCACAAGACTAAGACATGATCGATATCAATTATTGATCATAAGAACCAAAATGAAAACTGGGTTTGGGGGAATTTACCTGGTAGGTAACAATCAAGGGCAACCCAACAGCTTAAATTATTTGGTTGGATCAAAAACTTATAAAAACTTTGTTGAA
>JAUEKU010183027.1:0-10204 GCA_032274805.1 Gypsophila paniculata | reverse complement strand
TATTGACTCCCTCTTTTTCTTTCATTTCCGCTTAGTTACTTTACACAAGTTTTCTGCTTGATTTATTGGCCACGTCTTGATTTTAAGCGTTTTGTTTTATTTCAACTAGTGCTGTCATTCATATGTTGTACTTTTTGCGTGTTAAGTTCGGACAAGACAAGGCTCCAATTGAAATAAATGTGTACGTTGTGACGGTATTGACATCTGTGTCCTCGTGGTGATTACATAGATGGTGGTATCACTTCAAACTTGTTGCCAACCACATCAAACTTGCTTTTTCCAAGGCCGTCTTTATCCACCCTTCCCTTACCCTACCCCTAGGCACGAGCCTTCGATAAATGGGTATAGTGTTTTTGTTGTGGTTAGTGTGATGGGTTTTGGATGTCCCTTTGCTCAGAGAAAATTTCTTTTGTTATTCTTAAAGTTAAGTCGGGATATGTTTCACCCAATCCATTGACTTCGAAGTCCAAATTTGTGTTTACATAATTGTTAAACTTTTTAATTCCCATGTCGTAGGCTTTCCCATGCTGTTGTTGAAATTGAGACTTGAGCTACCATGTGACATGTGCATATCTACTTTGTTGACGAATGAGCTTGACACAGACTAAATATGAATTGTCGGTCTTTTTCATATTTTGTTTTTTCTTCTGTTTAATGAGGTTCATTGCTAATAATGTCCCAATAGATATGGTCCTTGTACTCTCTAGTTCCGAGTTCCTCTAAAAGCCGAGTTTTCGGTATCAGAACATATACCCTTGAGTGATTTACAGTCTTAATGGCTCACTAAATCCTGGTATCATTTTTCTCACTTCATGGTTCTTATGATTTTTTGAAAAAGTGTGTCGGAATGAAAAGACCGTTCCTTCCCTCTTATTAGTACACCAACTGCAGGGAGTTATGCTAAGGCCATCCCCATCCATGGGTCATGACCTAGGTCACGAGGATGGGGGTCACCTTAATTCCGTAATTAGTCATGGAATAGTAGTGACCTCGACCTTGCACCCTTCAAACAAGGTCACGGGATGACCCAAGGTCATGACCTGGGTCATGATTATTTTAATCATAAAATTATTATTTAAGATATTTTTAATTATTTTATAATTGGTAAAGTAGGAGAGAGAGAGTTTGGTGAGATAGAAAAGTGGATAATAATTGGGTTGATGACCTAGGTGGTGACTTTCTTGGATGGGAGGGTGTAAGTGAGTGAGTGTCATGAAAATAGATTAGTGGAGTTTAGTAGTCGGTGACCTAGTTAGCGTGACCCATTGATGTGGATGGTCTAATGAATTTTTTATATGTTCATCGAGATTGATCTCTTTGACCAGATTGATGGAGACAATCAGCAACCAACATGTTTGTTCGTTATGGGAGAATATCCCGTTTTCGTTCATGCTTCTCAACAAAAATCTTGAACTGTCGAGCCTTTATATATTACGATACCTTTGTTGAATATTTGGTTTTGTTTGCCAGGAACTTGATTGAGCTGGACATTCAGGAGAATGGAATCGATGATCGTAGTGGTAGCTGGTTGAGTTGCTTTCCCGAGACCTTCACATCGCTGGAAATACTAAACTTCTCCAATCTTAACTCCGAAGTTAGCTTTCCTGCCCTTGAGAGACTTGTTGCAAGGTGCAAATCTTTGACGACTTTGAAGGTTAACAAAAATGTTACGTTGGAGCAGTTACAGAGATTACTCGTCCATTGCCCCAAGTTGACGCAGCTTGGCACAGGTAGCTTCTCACAGGAGCTCCACCCTTCCGAGTACGCGAGTCTTGAGAGTGTATTTAACAATTTCCGGAATCTTAAAAGCATCTCAGGCTTGTGGGATGCCCATCTGCTCTATCTGCCTCTTCTTTATCCTGCATGTGCTACATTGACGTTTTTGAACTTGAGCGATGCAGCTCTGCAATGTGATGAACTGGCTCAGTTACTTGCTCACTGTCCAAACGTTCGCCAACTTTGGGTAGGCTCCTTAATTATTTTTCAAGATAATTCTAGTTACTGCTTATGTGTAGATATATGGGAAGTTAATTCCTTGATTTTAAACACATTTTTACCCTGGACGAATGAGAAAAATGACTTTTCGCTTTTACTTTATGCTTTGATGGATGGTTCGAGGAAAGGGGAAGGGCAGAGGGATGGGGAAACGTAGCAATGATATTTTTCTTATGTTTGAATGTTTGAAGTATTTCGATTTATAGTGGAGGGTAGCAAATCTATCCCTTCGTCCTAGATATTTTTCTTGCAGTGTTTGTAACGATTGAACCTAAGATGTTGAGTCTAAGGTAGTTCGGAGGATTAGCCCACCTACTTATAAACTCGTTTCCTCGCCCCTACTTTAAAAGATATGGAGCATTTTCCATACATAACTGGGCCTAATTTGTTCTTGTATTATTAGGTGTTGGATACTGTTGGAGATAAAGGTTTGGAGGCCGTTGGATCTAGCTGCCCGTTGCTTGAGGAACTGCGGGTATTTCCCGCAAGTCCATTTGATGAAGACATTGACCACGGGGTTTCAGAGTCGGGTTTCATTGCTGTTTCCTATGGGTGTCCTAAGCTCCATTACGTCCTCTATTTTTGCCGGGAAATGACAAATGCTGCTGTCGCAACTGTCGTGAAAAACTGCCCCGATTTTACTCATTTTCGCCTCTGCATCATGAACCCCGGCCAACCTGACCACTCAACCAATGAGCCCATGGACGAGGCTTTTGGTTCCGTTGTGAAAGGCTGTAAGAAACTTAGACGACTTGCTGTTTCCGGTTTGTTGACTGATTTGACATTTGAGTACATTGGCAAGTATGCAAAGAACCTTGAGACTCTTTCGGTGGCTTTTGCTGGGAGTAGCGACCGGGCAATGCAGTGTGTTCTTTCTGGTTGTCCCAAGTTGAGGAGGCTCGAGATTAGGGATTGTCCCTTCGGTGATTCTGCTCTACTTTCGGGATTAGAAAGATATGAGTCGATGAGGTCACTGTGGATGTCAGCTTGCAATGTAACAATGGGTGCCTGTAAACTATTGGCCAAGGAAATGCCAAGGTTAAATGTCGAGGTTATAAAAGACGAGGATGCCGATGAGTGCCACGCCAATAAAGTATATGTCTATCGTACTGTGGCGGGGCCAAGAAAAGACGCCCCACCTTTCGTCCTCAAACTATGACATGAAGGTATTAGCCTAGTAAGTCGTTATCCCTAAACTCTCCTTTGTGACCTCATGGCAGCAGTAACTTTTTGCAACGGAAATTATATTTCTTTGTTGTTTTCATGCTGAAAAAGCTTGATCTGAGGGTAATAACATTCTACGTATTGCTGACAGGACGGCTCTCTTTAGCTGCATAAGGATGCATCTGAAACTGTCTATATATCTCAGATCGGGGAACAACGATCCGGTGTGGTGTCCGTTTATTAAAGGATTGGTTCATGCCAGTTTCTGGTCTGATTCCTAAGAGTTCAAAGTCGTCCAGCTAACTTACTAATTCTGCTCTCAGACCTGCTCAACGTTCGAGGGTAAACCCCTTCTGTCTATCGAAGAGAAGACTTGGCTATCTGATACGTCCTTGTCTACTCGTGGAGACGGGGCCTATGCCCGATGTTCGCAATTCTCAGGCTCCAAGATACTGTATTAAACCAAATGGAGGGAGTTGCAACATTCTGATGTATACTATCAAATGTGTTGTGGATTATCTCTGTAATTCTTTTCGGTGAGGACTGATTCTTGGCATTCATGGACAAACATCTGTCGTCTGAACATTGATCCGAAGTTCATGGTAATCACTTTGTTTATTGTTTTTAGCATAAAATATTACTAGACGTTAACCGTGGTTATACCATGAGTTACGAAGGGTCTGGAGGACAAGTTTATTCAAAAGTTATCGTCGAGGTCCCAAGGTATTTACAAAAATTGGTGTCGAAAAGAAATAGACGTCATGGGCTAAGGATAAAATGGACGTGGCGAGATATTAGTTTATGTTGGGTCCGTGTTTGTGTCAGTAGTATTCTTCTCAACCCTAATCGACCCAATTACATAATTGAGTCACGCAGTATTCTCAAACCAACTCGCTTATACTTTCTATAATTCAACCCCGCTTGTGTAACCCATATATTTCGATCGTGACAAAAAATTCAACTCACTTAACCCTATAGTCTACTTAGCTCATCAAGATCAACTAGACACCCATCTGTAAAGCCCAATCCACCCAATGAACCCTTTAGTCGAGATGAACTGAATTAAATTATGAAAGAACATGTCCATTTACAAGAAATATAATGTCCGAGACAGTTATATGACACATATGTGTATTTGGTTAAGATCGTCCAAAGTGGATAATCGAGTTAATAACGCTTACTATTGTACGTGTACAATGGTCTTGCAGATCTGTCGATGAGGTACAACTAGACCTGACAAAGCTGCTGGATTCGATAAGTTTGATCCGAGATCCGAAAAATGACTCAAAACTAAAACCCAAAAATGACCCGTAGACTTGACCCGAAATTGATCCGACTCAAAACTGACTCGATAGACTCAATAATATTCTTACAATGAGTCAATGACTAACTTGAGTTTAAATGTTGACCCAAAATGAACCCAAACTATCCGACCGAAAACGAATCGATTTGAAAATGACCTAATAATTTTTAACCCGATCAGATATGATCCGACTTAAACTCGATCCGAATTACTCGTTTGTGATGTCTAGGTACAATTGGACTTTTCATTAGAAAAAGACAAACCTCGTATAGTCGTATATAATCTATGGAGATGATTGCAGCATTTGTCAACCTCTAAGCAATACTATGTAAAGGTGACATATGTTGAAAAGTGAATGAAATAAAACGAAATGATGTTAAAAAAACACATTCATATCAACTGTGAAGTCACAGGTTAAGTGTGTAGAATTAATATAAGACTTTGAGTTATCTTCACGGTTTCACCAAACCCCTTTACACTTTTCACTATTCTCGTACCAAAACTGATGTGTTGCAAAAAGACTTTGATGACATACTTGTGACTCTAATCATTTGTCATCCTCAAGTAACCTAGGATTTAAAAAAAAAAAATCGGAATTATTCAGAGGATAACTAGTCACGTTAATAGATTATTTCGACCAGATACGATTTAAGTTAGTTTTTGTTGGATTGAGTATTCTTGGATGTGTTCTAATTCGTGATACCTTAAGTACGATCATGATATCTCAGAGTAGGTATCTCTCGAGTTTCGGGTGCTCTTATAAGATAGTAGAAGTTAGAGATAATAGTATTTAAGTCAACTATAATTCAAGGTTAGATCGAATTAGGTTTGGTTAGCTTGAATATTGGGTCATATAAGAGTTTGTCTATTCAAGGCACGGGTTTGGTAATTTTGGACTGGATGTTCCAATTTAATGATTCGGCATTTTGATTTAAGGGTTAAGTGTACCAAACTGTTAACATTTTTATCATTTTTTTATCTTTTAAACAATCAACCAGACTTATGACCACTTCACCCCAAATTTAGTGCAAGATGATATAAAAATGACTTAAAAGAAGAGATAATAACTACAATTATTTAACCTATCTTCATTTATTTCTACACGACTTGCTCCAGAAATCTCACCAATCCGCTGATAAACACCCATGCTACTAATTAATCTTGTACTATAAGTCTATGATGTGTATGGTAATCCATTACTACTCTATTTATTGTATAGCCCATACATATTACGGAGTAGCTTTCTCTTGTAAGTTAAGGTATATACATGACCACTTATCTCTAGTATGTGGAGTTCTCTTCATTTCTACTCAATAGAGTTTTTAGGTACAATCACTACTCCCTCCATTCATATCCAAATTATCCATTTGCTTTTTTAAGTCAACATTTCTAAAATTTGACTTCGAAAATAAATCGTCAAACATGAAAGATTAAAATGTGAAAATAACATATTTGAAATTCTTATGAAAAAATATTTCGTAAATTATAATTTTAACGAAAATAATGTCGCCTTTACATAGCGAAAAATAAGGTCAAAGTACCGCCTCGTAGACTGTGTAAATAGTAATTGGGTTATTTGGATTTGAATGGAGGGAATACCTCTCAAAGCTCTCAACATAATCCCACTTCTCTATATCCTAGTCTCTTTGGAAATGCCAATAGAATTATTTTTATCAATTTATTACTCGGTCGAGATCCTCTGTCTCATTTCATTTCTCATCTTTTGCCCACCCATTTCTTTTTAGGCTTGTCATTAATTCAATATCAATCATTATTATTATATTATCAAATCGATTATATGTCAAAAGAATAATATAATGAGACACAAAGTGAGGCACAAAAGAAATTTGAAAAATGAATTAGAAAAAATGAATTTGTATCTGCTCGATGCTATTCAGTTTCAATATTTTCCTATCCATATATAAAAGAAACCGCGAGAGTTATATATTTTAATAAATTGTTATAATCACGGGATTGAAATTCGATATCAATAAATGTGCATTAGCGTTTTCTCTTTCATCACGTAACTTCCTCAATTAGATATATATATGAATGAAAAATGAAAACTCAATCATAGTCTTTATTTGCATATTTACGTTCCTTTCAACGCAATTGCTTCCTACCAAAAATGCTGCGATGTTGATTAGCAAACACTCTTGACTAATCCCATGCAATTATTGTCATCAATTACATTCTTATAAGTTATAACCAAAACTCAAATGTAGAAAAGGTTACCAAAGATGCAATTTATTGAGCATATAAAAGTGGATTTCTAGTCATTTAGGCACTAATAAGTAGTAACCCACTAAAAATTTGGTGGTTATTTTTGTTTTCGTAAAAGTTTTGATCATTTTACAATATGATTTCCTAAGAGGTTGTTTGTGGATTGAATAATTTACTTCGTATTTATAAAACGGCTACTCTAATGCATTTTTTAGTACACACGATAAGATTCATTCACTAAAAATGGTAATAAAGTCAATGTAACCTTGGTCTGGATAAGAGAGAGAGTATTATCTTCAACTAATGTTTAAAATTTGTCTGATACGATACAACGAAATTTAGGATTAAATCTAAATCAGCTAACCCTCAAAATATCACCGTAAAGATTCATCATATGTTAATAGTAAAATTCATTTTATAAGATAGATACGTAGTGTTAGATCCATGCATGGGCTTGAGCCGCGTCCATCAAGAGGAGAGAGAAATCGCTTCACAAACCAATTATGGTGAGTGAAGTAGCTCCCTTGATCTATAAAGGACTCAACTCTTGTGTGAGACAACTTCGGATTGAACCCGAAGTTTAATTTAAGGCCTATGTTGTTCAACCAAACATCGGAATGAAAAGAAAAAACATGTTACTCGTACTTGCTTGAAAAGTTAGGCTTTTGAAGCGACTGATCTATTCAAGCAGACGACAATGTGGGTATGTAATGTATGTATGTTGTCAACTAGCACGACGACATTGTTGAAACTTATTTAATTTAACCAATTCAAATTGTTGAAAATTTAATATTTTAGAACGAATTTCTTCTCTTTTGATCTACTCATATAGTATAACTGTATAAGACTGTCTTATAGAATAAGAGCTGATTAACCAATACGTCGATCTCTAGTTAACCAACTTTTTTATACCAATTAATTTGACACTTTTTCTAATGAAAAATTACTTTTACAATGAGAAAGCGTACAATTAGAAGACATCACATGGTGGTGGGGTGGCCAATTTTGGATGAACATAGTGTGACATGCAAATTATTGACAGCTACAACATTATCCTTCAATTTCCATATAAATAAGAATAGATAGTACGTACTATAATTATATATGTCCCTTGTAATTTAAGAATTTTTATGGTTCTATATATAATAAGTTTTTGCTTATCTTTGGACATCATTGTCACAATTTTGTCAAATTTTCAGCTTAAACTTTGTAATCAGTCCATTAATTAGTGGGTCCTTTAATTAAACTCTATAACTTCCACTTAGTGAAAGTGATGTGAAAATTAATATGATGATTTCGACTTAATACCTTGTTAGCGGGGCGGTTATGTTTTTGGCATAATATGAACAAGACCGTCATGTAGAATTGAAAATCATATTTTGAATTTATCTAGCAAATGTCTTATATATTATCACCGTAAAAGGAGTTTTTTTAATAAGAATAGTGCAATTTATTATTATTACAAAGACATTTTATCAGTATGATTCATCCTACTAAAGTTTAGTAAAACAAAACTTGTAACAAAAGACGAACACGTGACATTCAAATCATAAAGTGACATTTTTACTACTCAAGCCCCAATAACTAGTTAACTACGAGTATACTTACTAATAAGGGTAAGATTATCAATAAGACTTTCTTCAGTCTTAAGACTCTGCCACATCAGCTTTCCATTAACTTTTATTAATTTTTTATTTCTCAGACTCAACTCAGACTCTATATATACATTATCAATAACTACGAGTATACTTACTAATAAGGTATGTGGAATATGTATACTACAATACTACTCCGTACTATAATATTGTTTATATATATGAGGCCCGCCTTAAATTACCCTATATTTTGCGGTCCTCAAGTAGGTTAGAGTAAACATTTTTGCATATTCATTGCCCACGGGTTCATTATCTGATGGTGCACATATATCTCGTAAATTATCAAAATACTCTTAAACAACTCTAATTAAAAATATTGTTCTTCTTCTATAAATTAAAATACCATGCTAATTTCATGAGAAATTAAATAAGCTAAATGTCAAAATAAAGAAGGATAGTGTCAAACAAAACTCCAAACAAATTACGACAAAAGAAATTAATAAAACTAATAAGATGGTTCAACTAATAAACAAAAGACAAGCCTAAAGACCTAACAATCCTAAGTACTAAAATTGGTGATTCATAAATTGATATCATCCAAAATACAAGCAAGTTGCTAATTTAGAATCACCCTCGTTTATATATACATCAATCAATATAAATTTAAAATGAATGAATGTGATAGATGCATGTCACGAGAAGCTAACTATCACGGATGAGACCAACAATTTCAATCCTTAATTCCACGGTAGTTAAGTGTATCCTTAAATTGGTTTGGTTTCTTTTTGGATATAGACGAGTTTAACATGTACTTCGTACTTTATAAACGAATAGAATAGAACTAGTTTATGGATCTGACTTAAAAAATGTACTGATTGAATTATAGACTAATTCTTATGCGACGAATTGGAGTTTAATTAGAATCAAGATGTCTGATCCGCAAACAATTACGGAGTATTATAATCTTACGTATGTATCCGGTTATGTAGGCTATTACGGAGTATCAATTATAAACTTTGAGATGTTATCTTATTTAATTTTTTATTAGTTCATCAAGAGAAAACGACAACTAGTATTAAAGTAAATATTCGTTCACATATCCCAAATAGTCTAACTTTTATCTGATTATATCAACATTTTCTTTGAATTAAAAATAATAAAATTTGTTTCCCCTTGAGGAGTTTGTTAATAACAATAAGTGTGTATAGTAGTTAGGTCATCTTCATGAATCATATTTTCAACAGCTACGAGTCAATGAGGTTCTTTATTTTTTTAATTGAAACAACTCGAGCATAATTTTATAAACATGCTTGTTTTTCCTAAGAAACAAAGTCCTCTCAACCAGCACATCAAATAAGATCGTTGTATGACATACAACGACTTTATAATATTATGCATATGAATGAGTGCGTATGCTGTTATAAAGTCACTGTACAACGGTCTTACACGATATTGACACTTCTCTCCTAGGTATTACGCTACTTGATATGTCTAAATGGCTTCTTTGACCAACCAAACCATGTAAATCTAACCAATTATCCCATCCGTAACAACTCCAATATAAACCGTCCGTCGATTACCGACATCTTTTACAAGATAAGATTAAATCTAGTGAACTACCGTCGTCTATCATTTTAAAGAGATCGAGAGAAAAAAGAAAACGAATATTTAACAATTCATCATAAAATATCGTCTTTTTTAGACCGAGTGATAAAGATAGTTTGCACCCAATCCCGCCATTAATGTCACCAAATCCAAACCCTAGATTCCATTCATTCATTATTTCATCACTCATAACTTTTCTCTCTCTTCAATCTCACTTCACTTCATCTCAATTCAATTTTCCCCAAATCAAAATCAAAATCAAACTATGCGATCATTCAATTCACTTTCTGGGTAACATTTTGCCCCAAAAATCTCAATT
>JAUEKU010183016.1:0-10204 GCA_032274805.1 Gypsophila paniculata | reverse complement strand
CGAATACGAAAATTCTTTTTTTCATATCGAAGATCTTGTCAAGATCTACGATTTTAAAAAAAGAATTGTCGTATTCGGAACTCGTAATCACGAGTTTTGATCGGTCAAAGACTTTTTATAAAAAAAGAGAGACATTTTGGGCAAAATTGCAAAGTTCAGGGGTACCATGAGAATTATCCCTTAAAAAATTGATACTCCCCCATTTCATCATTTTCTTCACTTTCCTAAAAAGAAAATTTCACTTTTTTTTTTTCTCATTTCTATTGTTGTCAATATTCCATCAATCTAATCCACACAATTTAATTTATGAGTTTATTTTTTATTTTTTTCATCAATCTCAACCGCACAACCCACTTTTCTTATTCAATGTCAATATAAAATAATAATTTTGAAACAAATTATATTTATGTGCGGAAAATATCGATGCGATAAGTTTGTTATCGGAATAGTGCGGCAGAATGACCGAACGAGAGAGTTTACAGAAGAAAATTTACATAAAATTTTATCACAAATTTTCATTTAAGACGGGTTATCCGTCTCAAGCTTAAGACGGACCAACTACTCAGAATAACAACAAAAGTCAAATACATTAGGAAAAACAAAAAAAACTTGTTTCATATATGCAAGTGAATATTATTTGTCTCGTTTTAAACTAAAGACAAATATATTCATTTTATTGAAATTTTATAATTATGGTAATTTGTAGACACAGTTAAGGACACAAAAGCTCCACCAACTTCCTCCAATACTCTAATATTTCTCACTCACTCATATTCTAATCTCTATATTTATCGTTTCTAATTTTGATTTCATTCTATCTTTCCATCAAACGACGTCGTATCAATCACACCTCTTATGGCAGGTGATTCTCTCTCTAAACTCCGCAATTTTCAATCCTAATTACAGTATGTTTTTGTTTTGACCTTTTAATTGTGACGATGAAAATAATATTATTAATTACTAGTATTTTTGTATTGATTGTATTGTTTTTGTATGTTTGTGTGTTAGACTATTCTACTGTAAACATGCTTAGTGTTAAGTTAATCAGGAATTGTTTGATTTAATTTCATTTCACTCGTCATCAGTTGATATTAGCGTTGAAATCATTTTTCAGTAGTTTGATTAACACTTGGAATTCGGTTTATGGATCGAGTTCTCGATTTCGGTTGAAGTAGTTTTAGATTTATTGCGAAACACTACCTTATAAAAAGTTCATTTTGCAAAACACGACCTTTTAATTGACTTATTGTAAAACACTCCCTTTTATAATTTTTTTTTTGTTTTAACACGCCCTTAAATAATTTTTAGGCAAAAAAAGTCAAATTTCCGATCATTGACCACCGGAGTCACGTGACCAACTAATATATCCTTGAACGGTGTGAGTTTTTCTAAACACTCGTTAACCCAAACTCAACATTTCCATCTGTCAATGATCGAAAATTTGACTTTTTCTTTGCCTAAAAAGTTTTTAAGAGAGTGTACAACAAAAAAACGATTATAAAAAGGGAGTGTTTTATAATAAGTCAATTAAAAGGGAGTGTTTCGCAAAATGGACCAGTGTTTCGTAATAAATCCTAGTTTTAATTCAATTCAATGATTTGAGGTGTTGATTTGTTGTAAGATTACAGTAGGTTTTATCAAAGATCAATGTGTGTTAGGTTACTGTAAACACGATTTAGTTCAGATAAGTTCAACTCAGTACGGTCTAGCTCAGCTCTTCCCGAAATAATTTTGTTCTTACTTTAATTCAAGTTAGATAAGTTCAGTTATGTTCACTTGAGCTACAATGAGTGCTAAAAAACAGGGCCTTAGTGTTGGGTTTACGAGGGATGATTCCGATAGTATCACATTACTAATTGTCACGATAATCTTAGTTTTAAAAGGCGGGAGGGGTAAGATGGAAAGTAAAAGTGTTCGCCTTATATACACAAGGCTCACTATTTCTGAAAATAATTTTGTATTCCTCAGATAAAATTTTAGGTGAAACTACTCGTTTTTGGGATTTCAAAGTTAGCTAACAAGCCAAAGGGGTAAAAGTAAGCATAATGGGCCAACACAAACGACATAATTAAACGTCTACACGAAAAAACTGCGCATTTGTTTAGAAGTGCTCCTCGGTAGCGGTGCCTTATTTAAAAAACGCACCAAGGTGCCCCAAGGCGTCTTGACTAGTGTCTCATCCCGATGTGCACCTAAGCCGCGCTTTTTTAAAACTAAGACAATAATAGCGGAGAATTTTGGTTTTTTTCCATCTGTGAATTTAGTTGTCGTTTGCTCTCTAATAAGATTAGTTAACTTTACGTGGATATGGAAAATTGCGAATAGTGAGTAGCGATTACCAATCTTACTATGTATAAATCCAATGGATTCAAAGCTGCATTGTCGTACTAAATTTTTAAATTGTTCTCTTACCTGCATATTCTCCGTTTGGTTCATAGGCTTTGTTTGAATTGAAGGATTTGGAGGGAAAATGGAAAAGGGACAAGGAGAGAAGGATGAAATTTGTGTTTTTGGGATAGGATTTCGAGCTTGAGGGAAATGACGGATTAATTTTCCCTCCTCTAAGGCAAATTAATATCCTTCCAACATAGAAAGGATTTGGAATGAGAATGTCCACCTCCCATCCCCAGCCGTCCTTTTGATTGTGTTTCCCTCCTCAACTATTGTCCAAAGAAATGATAGTTGAATTGTTGTTCGCCTCTCTCCATGTGATTTGTAAATGCTTTTGTTCATTGACAAAATATTAATTGCTGGTCCTTTAGCTGTCAAGAGTTTGTGGAGTTTGCAACATCTTAAGTAAGGATGGTAGATCGGTACTTTTGGTAGGCATAGGTAGAAGCTCTTCTTGTAAGTTAACCTTAGATCACTAATATATACTACGTATTCAGTAATAGTGTAATACAGTATTTTTTTTTATCTATCAGTCTGTTTGTGGCATCTATAGATGGGTAGCATGGTAGTTACCGTTGGGAATCTTCTTGTGCATGTAAATTTGGTGTCGTTATTCAACTCTTCCCTATTTTTTTTTCATTAAACAACAAAAACAGAGAAAAATAAAGATCTTCGATATTTTTATCCTTGTGTGATCCCAGTGAAATAAATGGTTGTGCTATTAAAATTCTAAAAGTTCCTTTAACCTAAGAATTAGCTGGGTCTGGAACAACCGTCATGGCGTCATGTATTCAAAGCTCTACAGTCCTATCTCTAATAAGAATTACCAATTTCCATGCAGCGATGGCAGGGAAGATTTTCCAAAATGTTTCTGTTGGACACTACTGCCAACAAAATAGACAATTACATAACCAACACAGCAAAGAATCTTTTGTCTCAAACTTGCGCAGCTTTCTTCCCTTAAAAAGACGGAAGTCAGCATGGAATGGCATCTTGGCCATGCAGTTGCGCAATTTGTCAATGAATCAGAGTGGTTTTGTAAACCGAGGGAGTTTTTACTGCAATGGTCTGTTCCAGTCTCTTACTATCTAACTTGACACTAGTCATTAGCGTTCAAGATCTGTTATTGACAAATGGACGTGTTTCGTTGATCTTATATTCTTATTCCTTTATTTTCTTGGTTGTTTTGTCAGCTACTTGCTCTAAGAAAACCTAATTACCACATTCCATCATCAGGATTTACATGTTTGTTTTTACTTGCAGCTGCTTCATCTGCCACTTCAGTGCCATTGCTTGAAAAGAGCGACTTTCTCAAGCTTCAAAATGGCAGGTATCGATCGATATAACTTACCAGTTCGTTAATTTTTCAAATATTCCCTTTTAGCACGAAACACTGCGTTTTAGACTATTTTTTTTTCAATATTTTTCTATGGCTATATGTAGTTTTATTGTAGTTCAAAATGGCTGGTAGCAAACGTTACTGCAACTCAGCAGTTTAAATTTCTTGATTTGCAGCTTTTATCATAACATGATTGTTGGTTCATCATGGCATTGAAAACAAACTAAAGTGAGATCTTTCAGAGATTAGTTTTGTCAGATATGAGCATATGATAGACCACTTCTTATACGCGTAGGGCCTGAAAACCCAGAGCTCATAGTTGAGCATCTTAAGTTAAAAGTTGATACTCGATAAGATTTGGGCACAATAATTGTCTATTACTCTCTACTGATTATCAATTATTTAGTCCCTGAGTCCTTGACAATCATACATTGAAATAGTTAGTTAACAACTCTGCTGACCAAGGATGATTTCTAGGACCACATAACTTCAAACTTCTGGTTTTGACATGTTTCTTTTTTATTGCAGTGATATCCGTGGAGTTGCTGTGGCTGGAGTCGATGGTGAACCTGTTAACCTTACTGAACCCGTTGCAGAAGCAATAGCTGCTGCTTTTGCTGCATGGCTTTCAGATAAGAAGAAATATGAAGCATCAAGGTCTATGAGGGTTTCAATTGGTCATGACTCTCGAATTTCAGCTACCAAGCTTCAGGTATTAAACCGTTTAGAAGTCATTTGATTGAGCGCTTTAGATGTAATTTTGATGATGCGTAATATGATTCCTTTGAAAGGAACAGAAATTATGTATACTTTTTGGCATTGGAGCCTACCCGAGGAAAACGTTATTTTTAGAAGGTTCCTGATGCGTTGTACTGTCGTACATTTGTTAGATATAATTCTGAATCCGTACATTTGTTGGCCGTTGGCTTCTTCAGTTAACTATTTTTATCTTTCAAAATACTGATAAAAACTATCACCAGGATGCTGTATCTCGAGGACTGTTGAGGGCTGGCCATGATGTCTTGCATTTTGGGTGCGGTTCCCTTTCCTTTGTTAATATTCCCTTGGATTTAAATGTTGGTAATCTCATAGTTTTGTCTTCTTTACTCCGTTTCAGTTGTACATTATTTGTGTTATCTCTAACGAGGCCTACGTTTATGAGAGCTTCAAATAGCATCTAAGAAGTAAAGAGAAAATTTGTTCCTTACAATGCTGAGGATTCTAAACTTTTACCTTTAGATTCACTTAACATGCCTCTCATTCTCCATATATAGTTACAAAATGGACACTTGTCTTTTAAATTCGGAAATATATCCTATTAATGAAATGGAGTGCTAGGAAAGCAACAGAAAACGAGTACTTCGAATACTCTCTAGCTGTGACATAACAAATGGGCCTCGAATCCTGTGAACTAAGTCAATAAAAAAGCGCTTGAAAAATCAATGAAGGGCCAAAGGATTTTTTTTTTTCCGTAGTATCTACTAAATGGTACCATACACTGATAAATCTATTAACCTTACCTGATTCGTTGTGGAATAAGCTTGGAGTTGTACGCAGGATTCATTAGCCTGTTATCAGTAGCACCAAATATCCATTCAAGTGCTCAGCAGATGAATCCAATTTATGCTCTATCCATCTCACTTTGATAAATTTCAAATTATTCTTATCAATATCAGTTTGACCCACTTTATAAGTCCAAGAGGATTGTGTCCTAAAACCAATTGCAATAGGAGTAGCCCCTTTGCCTTATAAAGTGTTCAAATCTCTCTTCACTAACCAATAAGGGACTCTCACATGTGGCCAATATTCAGCATAGAACCTTCTTAACACAATTTTTGAATTAAGTCATTCTTTAAATTCTTTTCGTAATTTCGTGCAGGCTGGCTTCAACTCCAGCAATGTTTAACAGCACGCTCACCGAAAAAGAGGACGCTATGTTACCAGTTGATGGGGCTATCATGATAACTGGTACTATATCATCTATTTCAACTTACATAAGTTGCTTTCTTCTACTAGTTCTATATGGGTGGAAATTTAGTGTTTGTGGAAGTAAAAAAATGTTATTTCCTCATGTTATTTGCCTGTTTGATTGTTTGTATTAATTATGCATGTTCTTTGGCAGCTAGTCATCTTCCGTTTAATAGAAATGGGTTCAAATTTTTCACAAATGCTGGAGGACTTGGTAAAGCTGATATCAAAGATATTTTGGAGAGAGCATCTGCTTTGTACGAAAAATTTTCAAATGAAAGTGTATCAGAGTCCCATGGAAGATCTTCCACGTCTATAACAAGAGTAGATTACATGGATATATATGCAGCTGATCTTGTGCAGGCAGTTCGAAAAGCAGCTGGAAATTTTGGTAATCTTTTCATTCCATGAGTTTCTATCTATAACATACTTCCACTTCATGCTCATGTGCATGTCCCTGAAGTTTTTATTTTATGACGCCATTATATGCGAATCTTGGGAAAATCACACTTTAATCTGATTTTGTTGTTAACATCTGTATTGTTAGTGTTATACCCACTATTCAATCTCATTTGTTCCTTATAGTCATGTACGATACTTCTTCAGTGTTATTATGGGCCAGTGAGAGGGCAAAAAGCAAAAAAATAGGTTCTGCATGTAACTCGTAGTATGCTCTTTGTTAGTTCTTCTGTCTTATTTTAAAACCATGGACTTTATTATTGTTGGTCCGTTATTTTCAAACAATGCCAGGTCATTCACTTATCCTCTATTCATTGATTTGTTTCTTGTGTCAGAGAAGCCTCTGGAGGGATTTCATATAGTTGTCGATGCAGGGAATGGAGCTGGAGGATTCTTTGTTGTAAGTCTTATCTGACCTCTTGCAATGTATTTTCTCCTGGCATTAATATGTGTACATTCTACATTAACTTGTTTTCCCATCTAGGCTAACACTTTAATACCGTTGGAAATCATCTCAAACCAATCATTAGGAATGAGTTTGAGTCTGATACTCGGACTCTTTGACTGTATAATCTTGATCCGTATGTGAAGTTGCATATTCGTTGCTCAAACTTCTCCCAAGTCTACACATCCAAGGACTTAGGCAACATGCAGATAATGTTTTCCAGAAGCACCTAAATGAAACGAACGAACAGAAACGAAAATTTACAACTGCTCCCCGAAATTGAATGATTATATACTGAAGTTGAATAAAAAAGGTTTCTAAGTGCATGTAGAAGATAGAAATAGCCAAAAATTGAATATTGTACTGCTCAATTGTGAAAGATATTATCTTGATGTTTGGATCCTTCTGCTGTGTGTTCTTCAGGCGAAGGTGCTTGAGCCTCTTGGTGCAATCACTAGCGGCAGTCAGTTTTTGGAGCCTGATGGTAATATGCATTTTATCATCTTTCTCAGGACATACGTTCATGTTATCTAACCAATTTATGTGTCTCAGGCATGTTTCCGAACCATATTCCTAACCCGGAAGATAAGGCAGCTATGAAAGCAATTACTCAAGCAGTTCTTGATAATAAAGCTGACTTAGGCATCATATTTGACACTGACGTGGACAGGTAATGGTTTTGTCTGGCATACATCAAGTAATGGGATTGCTCAATGCTTTGGCTGATTTTTGTATTTTTTTATTTTTTTCCCCTTTTAGATCTGCTGCTGTTGACTCTTCTGGCCGTGAGCTTAATCGAAATCGACTGATAGCTCTAATGTCTGCTATTATCCTTGAAGAAGTAAGACGATCTTGGTCAAACACATAGTAATTGCTTTTGTGGTTTTCGGAAACTTCTTACGTCTGCTTAACTTTATTCCCTATACCAGCATCCAGGTACAACTATAGTCACAGACAGTGTGACGTCAGATGGCCTCACGGCATTTATTGAAAAGAAACTTGGTAAGTTTGAATTTTTTTGTCTCAGCAGTTGATCTTGATGATTCACCATGAAGTGTAGATAAGATGATCTTGTGCCCTTTTTATTTTTAGGAGGAAAGCATCACAGGTTCAAGCGAGGGTACAAGAATGTGATTGATGAAGCTATTCGTCTGGTAAGAGTCATTTTTGGATTGAACACGGTGTCATGGGTCTTCATAATGTTAACTTCCGTTTCTCTCTCGACTGCTACTATTGGTGACCTCAAATTAAAGTTCTCATCTCTTCATTTATGGCATAACGACAGTACAACCTTTATATTCTTGCATTAGCACTCAAAGTAATTGAAAATTATTGATAGAATACTGTTGGAGAAGAATCACATTTGGCTATTGAGACCAGTGGCCATGGCGCCCTCAAAGAGAACCACTGGCTTGATGATGGGGCATATCTCATGGTAAGCAGTTATTCTTGGTGTTTTGCTCATTGAGACAAGTGCAAACTTTCTTGTACGCAGGTACGGTTCAAGTTTCCTTAAAAATGTGCTTTGCTCATCGTTTTGTCTCCGGCGTATGCAGGTCAAGCTCCTAAATAAGCTTGCTTCTGCAAGGGTATCAGGTGGTAGTAGCAAAATTTTGACTGATTTGGTTGAAGGGCTGCAAGAAGCTGGTGTTTCGGTTGAACTAAGGCTAAAGATTGATCAGACCCATTCAGATCTTAAAGGAGGGTATGCTAAAACACCGTGCATAAATGCATCATCCATTTGTAAGTTTTTATTGACTCATACTAATAATCATGGACATAATCAGATCATTTTGGGAATATGGGGAGGCTATATTGAAGCACTTGGAGAACAAAGTGGATTCAGATCCCAAACTCATGAAAGCTCCTGTAAATTATGAAGGGGTAAGTCCTACAACTTTAAGCTGCACCCTTGTATGACTGAGTGTAAATCAAATATTACCTCTAAATTTAGTATATATATAACTGGCTATTCCCTATACTCTTTTTAATCAAACTGTGTCTTCTGTCAAATCTTGGAGACCAAGCAGTGGAATCTATAACCCTCATTGAGCTGTTGTTTATGTAGATACTCAAAACCAGGGCCGTGTGGGAGTTTTCAGGGCCATGTACGAAAATATTATATTTTAGATTTTTGGGCCCTGTCAAGAGCGTTAAGTCATTAACTATGGGTGTTCTTGTTTATTGGATTTATCAATAAGAAACCCAAAATAATTAGAACGGCTATTGTTGAAAGTCGTGGGCTCTTAAATATGAGAACCAAGTTTTTAAAGGGAGAAGAGTTTTAATAAGGTGTCCCCTTTAAATAAAGTTGGAGTTCTTCCATTCCATGTTTTAGTGAGTAATTCAAATATTGGGAATCATGAAAGTGAGGTGGACATAGAACAAACTCAAATTTTAGAATCACGATCGTCTTACATATAGAGTTGGATTGCTTCTATGTAATGAATTTCGTTTCGCGTCGCTCACTTTCTTCAGAATCGCCAACTTCCTGCATCTTTTTCTATCGTAACATTTTACTTCTACCGAGTACATCTGTGCCTCTTTATCTCTTCATGTTTGCCATTTGCTCCTATAATTAATAGGTCAGAGTTGCGGGCTTTGGCGGATGGTTCCTCCTGAGACTCTCACTTCATGATCCTGTTCTACCCCTAAATATCGAGGTAATAAATCAGAACTTTTGATTAGTCTGGGCCTTTGTATAAGTGTTCATTTCTTAAGTAATTACTCGTACTTGGTATTCTATTGATGATATTATTTACTACATTATAGGCTCCAAGCAACGACGAGGCTGTGAAACTCGCACTAGTTGTGGTAGATGCTGTCAGAGAGTTCTCAGCCTTGGATACATCAGCACTGAACAATTTTATCCAAAGAAGTTAAAATTACAAGTCCTGTAGTTGTTTACCTCTCGGACCTGGCATTACCTGAAAGTTGTCACTCATCACGGTTTTGTAATTTTTGGAGAACACTTATCGTTTATGATGATATTGTTTCTAAGGACGGTAGACATGCCCTTCGTAACTTGTACATTTGTGTCAAACGTATTTCTAGTAGAGAGTAATAACGGGTATCGAAGACGGTACCACCGGAAGTAAAGATGCACTTTTACTCTATGTTTTACCATTTAGAAACTTTGTAAACCATTTACTCTTGAGATCTGAACTTTCACAAGAATGATACACCATTAAGAAGTGTGAACTAGTGCCAAGTACTTCCTAGTTTATTCAATGTTTTGAACACTGTTTTTGTACTTCTGGTCCGAGTTGGTCTCATAGTGAAACTGGAAACAACCTTTACACGGAGTACTATTTTAGTGTGGGATGAAGCTGAAGATATTTTAGAATTGATTTATCAAAAATTTGAAGATAAAGATCTTAAACTTTACGATAATATTATGGTGAGATCATCTTACACAAGAATATGATCGACACTTTTCAATATGTACATGCCTTGGATAGTACATTTTGACATAGTAGATTCATATTTTGTAGTTAACTCGATTAATAATGTGTCACTCAACTAGGGTTTTTTGTCAGATGGCACCTAAAGTTTAGGTCACTTTGTGAAGCACCACCTAACATTTTTTTTTTTGGATTTTC
>JAUEKU010183005.1:0-10205 GCA_032274805.1 Gypsophila paniculata | reverse complement strand
AGAGCGACAATCTTGAACAATCCTCCTCACTTGGGCAGGAATGTGTCGGCGAAAACACAACAGCGCATCCATGCCACGCAAGAAGGAAGAACGACATCATCGGGTATTGGGAGGAGGCTGGTGGTTGGCGGAGCTGCGTCACTTGGGTTGATGCTCTTAATGACGCAACTGGGGGGGCATGACAAGGCGTGGGCATTGGGGCCGGAAGGTCCGTTGATGGAGGAATTCTGGGAGAATGTCAGAAGATATGCGCTGTATGCGCTTACTGTCAGTACCGGCGTCCTGTATTCCGTGTTTCAGCCTATCTATGAGCTGCTTAGGAATCCCATTTCTGCTGTTCTGGTTATTATTATCATTGGTGGCACCTTCTTTATTGGCTCCCAAATACTCTCTGCTATGGTTGGCCTCTCTGATTTCGACTATCAGTACGCCTATTAGTTATAATTAATTTCTCGATCACCATGTCGCTAGCCTGTTGTTGTTAGTTGCTACTGACTACTCAAGTCGAATCATACATTTTTGCATGTAACCACATATTTTGATTAAGCTATGAATGATCATGCCATTATGTGAACGGAGAAGTAAGGCCAGGTGGGCTGTAATGTTGTCGCTGAATTGCCTTCGATTAGGATTATGCCGTCTTTTTTCCCATCTGGTAATTGTCAATAGATTGGGGTCCCATTGTTTGGTTCGATAGAAGCATGAATCTAGTTTCATGGCCTACCTCAACATCCTGCGTAAAGTAGTGATTCACCGAATTAAGTACTCTGGGAGTTTTTTTGTCGAGCCACCACCCTCTTAAGTATCCGATCTATAAACACATAACATGTTTCAGTGTTTCACAGCGGGCATCCAGATTCGTTACTTCTGCAGACATCTCATGCATCAATTATACCCGTAGTATTTATAGTATAGGTCAACCTACACTACGAATTACTGGTACAATTAGCTCCAATTTTCCGACATTGACAAGTCCATTGAAGCGGCAAATAATTAAAACGACATACTCAATTGTCACATTAAGCCGATAGATGGAGTCTCAAGATCGATTTTATACTCTAACAATGACATTGCATCAGAAGATACAGCATAAAAAAATACTCCAGCTATTTTTGAATTGTTGAATTGGCTGCAAACTGACGACGACTGGGCATCATGTTACGCCATGTTAGGTCCGTGAATTTTCAAAAGAGTGAAAGTGGACGCACCCACTTCTAAAGATGGCCAAGGGCTGGTCACCTGGTCCGCTAGCAGGTTGGGATTGGTTGGCTCAACCCGCTTTGGGGAGGAGGGCGGACAACCCAATTTAGCTCATTGTATGAGAAATTAAAAATAGAGGCTCGTTAGTCGTTAGACAGAGCCGCAAAAAAGTCCGCCCAAGCCCAACCCTCGTCTAAGACGAGCTGACCATGCTAAACAGGCACAAAAGATGGACCATACCCCCCACTGCTTATATATGGTTCTGTGAAACTATGTTGTTTCCCGAGATTAGGATCAACCTATTTCAATCAGTCCCAGTTAGTTTTAGCGGATCTAGTTATCAGGAGATGGTTCCTTTTTTATAGGATCTCTCAATTTCTGCCGTTAAACACAAGAATAAACAAAATGTAGCCATGTTTATGTCCATGATCTTTTTGTTATTCCTCGCTAACGAACCTACGGTACGGATCTCTTGTCTTCCCATTCCTTTTTCATCGGGCAACATTTTCGATCTTTCTTATCGTATTGCTGTCATATCTTATTTAGGATTTTTTGTTGTTTAACATCATTAAACTTTTGTTGTTATTAATGTTGTTAAATGTTCTTGTTTCCCAAAGTTGTTACCGTGTTCTCGGTCATGTGATTGTTTCTGTGTTTTCAATACTTGGTACCTTGCTATACATAATTAAGCGAGATGTGACATCGGGGCATATATACACTATCTTAGCTTGATGTTTCCATATCCACTGTCGTCTGTCGACTGTCCTTTTCCTTGCGTATCTCTCAACACGCTGATGGAAAGAAGATGCATTAAAGCATAGTCGTTTAAATATCACAATAGATCGATAATGCCACATTGCCACAACGCTCCATACTTTTGCATGCCATATGAACATAGACGTAAGTCGTAAATGCCACAGTATAGTTATGCATTCAAATTACATGGAGTATCTCTGATTACATAGTGGAGGAGAATGGGAGACAGCCCGATGGCGATTATATTGCACACACAAATTGTCACTACATACTTCTAAGTTCTAAGTAGCGGGTTTCAGTGACTTTGAAATTACAAAAACAATTGGCAAGTAGAAATTTCGATATTCTGCTATACCGACAGTAAGTTTCTAGTTTAATTAAGTCGCGACTTTATTCAAAGTTGCTCTGTTAATATATATTCTGTAGTCGTTTGTAAGACATCACAGATAAACAAGAACAGCAGTACTTTGTAGATCACGAGATTTTATAATATATACTTGGCTCGCTTAAGCTAATGTTAGTTATTGTCAAGCTAGCTTGCAGTTAATTAAGTGTATATGATCGATCACTGATCACATTTCTGCAGTTATGTTAAGATCAGTAAGGCCTTGGATCGGCTACTTGTGGACGTAAATAAATGCAAAAGCTGTCTGTGATGACCAACCAGGATGAAGCCAAAAGACCACTACTCCCCAGCTCAAAGGAGCCCATTGGAGACGGCAAGACCCTGAGCAGGAGAAGATTCCAGCGTGTCAGAAGTACACCAGTGACACATTCTGATCCCTCCTCCATACTCAAAACTCTCGATTCTAGTCGTCCCATATCGCCATACAATAGCAATGACAATAAATCAGTGTTTCTACGAGTAATCCTGGTGTTGGCATTGTACCTTGGAGTTGGAACCATTTGTTTCGTATTGGTAAGGGGTCAGCTAGATGGAAAGAAAACAAGCGAGGTTGTCGATGCCCTCTATTTCTGCATCGTCACAATGACCACAGTTGGGTATGGAGATCTCGTTCCTGCGACCACTCTGGCTAAATTACTATCCTGCTTGTTCGTGTTCACCGGGATGGCCATTGTTGGCATGATCCTGAGTCAGGCTGTTGATTACTTTGTTGAGAAGCATGAAACCCTGCTGGCAAAAGCGATGCATCTTCGCGACAAAGCCAGCTCGTCTGAGATACTAAAAGAGGTGGAGACCAATAAGACTAAGTACAAGTTCTTTATGGCCTTGCTTCTTCTAATACTGCTCATCACTGTCGGAACATTGTTCTTAACCTTGCACCAACATATGGCACTGATAGACGCCTTCTACTGTGTTTGCGCCACTATGACCACTCTGGGCTATGGAGACGAGAGCTTCGTTACTAAAGGAGGACGGATATTTGCCGTGTTTTGGATATTAAGCAGCACTCTATGTTTAGCTCAGTTCTTTTTCTACCTCACTCAGCTTTACACCGAGAGCAGAAGGAAGGATGTCTTGAAATGGGTTCTTGAGCGCAAACTCACACTTGCTGACATTGAAGCCGCTGACCTTGATAATGACAACGTCTTGAGGTAATTCGTAATGACGTTTACAATCATATATATTCTTAATCAATGTGTCCTTTAAATTAACACGTTGAAATTAATCGATTGTGCAGTGCAGCAGAGTTCATTCTGCACAAGCTGAGAGAAATGGAGAAGATAAATGCAGAGGATATATATGTTCTAATGGAGTGCTTCAGGAATTTAGATGTAGATAAATCAGGGACGTTGACGACAGCTGATATCGTCAATGGGGGATTTACAGATGCCTGAGATGTGATGTAGAGGGAGCTTTACTTAACCTAATCGGGCCCACCACGCATAGACAGAATTGCTTGAATGTCGAATTCATAGGGATGGGATCGCCATGTCCTACGTTATTAACTACTAATCTAATATGGAAAGATGATAAACACAGTTTTGTACTACTCCGTATTTGTTTATAAACTTGCAATGAAAGGCACTTGATTTCACAATTTCAGGCTATTGGGAATTGGGAATTGGGATCGTCTAGCTATAAATATCTTGGAACAACGCCGTTAATGAATATGCTTCGTCGTCTTTACATTATTCAGGTTGAGTCACACCTAGTATTGTATTTGCCAACATGAATAAACGTCGCTTTTTTACTGTATCATGTTCTATGAAATGCTCGACGAAAATAACAATATTGCAGTACCTAAGATAAACCCATCTTCATACGATTACCGGATTAGAAAAGGAATTTGCAGATAATGTGTTAGTTGTGCTAATAACACGAGAAGTGCATAGGAATTAGGAAGACGAATAAGAGTTGAGATGCTCTGTCTCATTTTGTGTCACATCTCCTGTTTCACCCACCCCTTTTGACACATCATTAACCCATACATATTTGATATTTTCAATTGGGTATTTATATCGCCAGTGTGATTATGTGGCATAAAACTAACAAAGTGGGACACAAGATGGGACATAAAAAAGTGAGACACGTGATGTCAACGGGAAGAGATAGTGTTAGGCAGGAGGAGAGTAATTAAGGGTAACCATCAAAAGAGGAAGGAGTGTAGGCGGCATTTGCTGTTGAACAAGACAACTAGAGTAGTCCTCTCTTTGCGCTTCATTCCTTTAAAGCATGGTCTTCATTGTTTTACTCCACTTTTCATGTACGAGTATTTATTTTTATATATATATCATCATCATCTGTGTCTTTAAGTATATGTATCGACGACAGGCGACACTACTCTAATATTTCTAGGTCATAGCATACGTGGATACATACAACAGATAATAAAAACAACCAATAAAATAAAAAAACTCCTCGACTAAATTAAATCTCGGAACCTCAAACATGCAAGGCCTCCCACCTTGTCACTCGGAGCTTACGCGCCTCCATAATCTGCTTACTGGTCTGTTCGTCAGTTCCTTTTCTTCCATTATCATCTCTCTTTTTATCTACTAATTAATCTGTGCGCCTCTAGTTAGCTACGCTGTAATATATATATATGATTCCGGTTGAGCCATTCACGTAAGGCTGTGTACATCCGCTCCTCCTTATTGTATCGACATGAGTTAAAGGTGTGTACGATACACGATAAAATAAATTTACAAGAGGTTTTAAGGTTATAAGATTCGATCTGTTGTTTACTACGAGTAGTAAAAATAAAATTTATAAAACCTGCTATGCTAGGTGATATTAGTGAATCGCTGGATTCGTTCGAGTGAAGTCGGGTAATCAAAGTTAAATTGAACTTAGGTGGATTCGAGTTGAGCGAAAATAGAATACAATAGTCGATATATAAGGCTCAGGGATTTATTTGCAGTTTGTAAAGAGCCAGTAACTCACACACTCGATCACTCGGTCCTTTCTAAGAAAAGTATATTTAATGTCAGAGAGAGATAATGAGCTTGGCGTTGCACGAAGCGAGATCAAGGCTTTACGAGCAACTGAAGCGCTCAAGGAAAAGGCTCTAGAAGAGGTATTTCACTCGACGAATATAATTTATACATTTCAAACTAGTGTCATGAAATGTTCTACCATTTTGGTTACATATTAAAGCGCATGCTTGATTTCCTCAACGTTGGCACGCAGCTCGAAGCTAAATACAACAAAGTGGATGAGAAACTCGCCATTACAGAACATGTCATTCAGCAGAAGGTACAACTAGTCCTTTCCTGAATTTTAAACGTTTCGTATGACTTGTCGAATGAGGAACGTGATTGTGTTTATGGGTCTGGATTCCTGATCGAATGCAGAATCTCGAGATTAAGAAACTAACTGATGATAAGAAAGAAGCACTGATGGCGCAATTTGCTGCTGAAGCAGCGCTTAGGAGGCTGCATGCCGACCAAAAGGATGATGATTCTCCACCTATTGAAGCCATTATCGCGCCTCTGGAAGCCGACATCAAAATGTACAAAACCCAGGTATCTCTCGGAGTTCAATACACTTAAAAATCCATTAATACCTTGTTGCGCACTGTCGGTAATTTGATTTCTCATTGTTCTGCAGATTGCGTCTTTGCAAGAGGATAACAAAGCTTTGGATCGTCTTACAAAGGCCAAAGAAGTGGCATTACTTGAAACTGAGAATATCCTGAGAAGTGCCCTTGAAAGAGCTTTGATTGTCGAGGATATACAAAACCAGAACTTTGATTTGAGGAGACAGCTTGAAATCTGTCGAGAGGAGAACAAAATACTCGAAAAAGCCAACCGTCAGAAAGTTACAGAGGTTGAAAAGCTAGGACAGACAATCCAGGAACTTGAGGAAACTGTTCTAGCTGGTGGTGCTTCTGCTAATGTTGTTCGTGATTACAAGCGCCAAATCTCCGTGCTTAATGTATGTTCTCGACTCTGACTTTTGAAAACTATAAACTGATTTCCATCTCTGCTCTCGGCACCATCTAGGTTCATTATGATTGTCCAAATGTGATCTTCATAGGAGGATAAAAGGATTCTGGAGAGGGAGCTTGCACGGGCCAAAGTGTCAGCAAATAGAGTGGCAGTAGTTGTGGCTAATGAGTGGAAAGACGAACACGATAAGGTCATGCCAGTCAGGCAATGGCTGGAAGAGCGAAGAGTATTACAGGTATACAGCTCGTGCACAATTTTTTTCAGATTCAGAATGAAAATATCAGGACAAATTATCTCAGTAATGAGAATGTACGTTTTCAGGCAGAGGTGCAGCGTTTGAAGGACAAGTTAGCTGTTACTGAACGAGCGGCTAGGGCAGAAGCACAACTCAAGGTTATAAGCGTCTGCATATTGTTGCATTATACGGATTAGTACATATATGTACTTAACAATTATGTTCTTCTGACTGCTCTTGAACCTTAGGATAAATTCAAACTGAGGCTAAAAACCGTGGAAGACGGCCTTAAGAATGCTAAATTGCGCCATATTGGCTCACCAAAATCCCCAAATTCCCAGCAGATTCTAGGATTTTTATCAAATAATACAGGATCAAGAAAGAGATCTTTGTCGCAGCCAAGAGGTTCATCTTTCAGCAGTACGTCGTCTCCCTGTCACCATAAATCAGCGGAGCATCATGACTCCGTAGAGAATAAAACTCTGAGAAGGATATGGCCATCCAAAAATGTTAGTGAGGATCACTGTGGGAAGGAAAACTCGAAGTTGACATCAAATGCTGACATGATTGACGAACTGACAGAGGACAGTAGCTCTGCTGGTTTCAAGGATATGGGAACCAGAGAAGGTAGCGAAGATGTGGTGTCGGGATTTTTATATGACAAGCTTCAGAAGGAAGTCATCAGTTTAAGGATGTCGTGTCAGGCAAAGGATGACGGATTAAGTGCTAAAGATGATGAAATAAAGGTAATTATACTGTAAATAGGCTGTTATCTTTTTCCTTCTGTGTGAAATCATTTTGGTATGGGTCATTCGGGAACATCTTGTCTATGAATGGGCGAAAGCTAGTCCCGTTGGGTGATGTTGTTGTAAACTGCGTGTCCAGATACTCCAGAGGAAGGTCGATGCACTGTCCAAATCCATAGAAGTGGAAGCAAGAAAAGCCAAGAAAGAAGCATCAGCCGAACATAAGGTGACGATATCAGCTAAAAAGGAAGATACCAAAAAACTATGGAGCAAAAGTTTCCTCAGAAGGTATTGCAAATCCGCCATCTATCATTTTGTTATTACCTTTATCCTGAAAATTCAATTCGCTAATAGAAATCGGTACGTTATACTGCAATTAAAGACTAATTTCATAAACTCAAGTCACCCTCCTTGAATTTTTCTGCAGGGTTTCGAAATCCTCATAAGGCTCTAACAAAGATGAGGAACTTTTCTGAGCCAAATCACTCTTAAACAAGATTTGTATGTAAATATTCATCGTGTACATGCATATGATATCGTTATTTGGAGTTACAATAATGTACGCGCCTTGCATTTAATATTCCGCTTGCAGTGCATACCATTATGTCAGTTGCAATTTTCAAGTGTTACATCAAGAAGCAACCGCTTTTTATCATTTCAATTTTGTCTATAAACAAAGCGGATAAACAAGCATTTGATCACTCATTCTATGGATCATTAGACAGGCGATGTTTTCCCCGTCAAATTTTTGTCTATAAACAAAACACCTCTCGTTTCCAGTACCTCGTTTACATCAATAAATTGCAAAGGGGTCCAACGAAAACTGGGTTGCAATCTGATCCATCTAATGCGCTACTTCAAAAAAAAACATAACATACAAAACATCCCTCATCGCGGTATTTATATAGATAAGAAAAACAGTCTATTCGACAATGGTATCTAGAGATGGGCGCCACCTGCATCGAGGGCTACGACATTCCTGCCAGAAGGTGTCAACAAGTCGCAGGGAAGTTCCAGTTTCTTGCAGGTGCTTGACATTCTTGAGCAACTTGTGCAACTCTTTCTTTCTTACGACAATCTTTACAGTAGTAGTTGGTTTGGGAACGACAATATCATTATCACGTGTGGGCAAAGTGGGCGGGATGGGAGGCTGAAGTGGGTTGACATCTTCGGGCAATGGTGAAGGTGAAATTGGAGCTTGTTGTTCCGGGTGTACCTTTGCGTTGCGTGACTTGAGGCTCCGGCTCAGTCTCAGGCTCAGACTCGACTCCCCTGCTTCCTGCTTTCGGCAGGAGGTATCTGCTAACTTTGTAGAAAAGACATGATGTATGCAGTTTCCCATGATATAATGAATGAGAAAACAAGTAAAGAGTACAGATGTATATATACAGAAGTCAGTGGTTGACGACATCAGTCACATCACACACGAGATGGCGGACTAAAACTAACGTGCAGGCCGTAACATAACATATACACAAGCAGCTGAAAAGCCAATTCATTGATTCATTCATTCATTCGTTCGTTCATTCATTCGTTCGTGCGGACTTGCAGGCGTGCACGTTTGTTTACGAAATACTCCCAACACAGTTGACAGTCTCAGATGATGTTGATTGTTGAAACTGTCATTGCTTTGTTTAATCAAATGCAACCCATTTAGTGTTATAGAATTGTACATGAGACCACTAGCTACCTGTTGACAACCATATATAATACTCTATCCAAAAGTCAGCATTAGTTTATGGTAGGAGTATAGTATGATAATCTTCTGCTTCATTATGTCAACACAATTTTATACTCCCACTGATTCATACTCCGTATTTGTTAACATTTGCTTTTGCACTACGGAGTAATTTTAAGAAAAGCGGACAATTGATGGCAAATGACTTATGTACCTCTCCTTGACCCAACTTTTGAGAATAAAGTGGACTGATAATTAAGGGTAAATTTGTCATTTTGTGTAATAAAGTTTGCCCAAAATGAAAACCTAAAGAATTGGATCAATTATCTATATAAGAAAAATGTAAAGAAACGTGTGTGGATCCGGTGGAGTTATTTTTTGGAAGAGTTGATGGAGTTTACCCACAATAGATAGAAAAATATTTTGGCTATTATCTAGCAAACTTACATTAAAAAAAAAATAATTTTTAATAATATACGGAGTATTGAATACGGAGTACATTCTATCCTTTAGAATATTTTTTCAACTCCACTAGATCCATAAATACGAAAGAAACGCATGGATTAGAGAGGGAGTACCATCTCAATAACGTTGGGCTTGACTATATCAATTGTAAGTGTGAATCTTTTATCCCATTTTTATATCCCATCTCATATCTTGTCTATTTAAAGTGGGACAGGTGATCCACCCACTCAATTATCAACTTAAAGGCGTTAGCCCAGCTACATAATTTTTGTGTTAATTAATAAACCATCAACTTGCCCTTCAATTCTATGACTCCTTGGAAATTTATTTCCTAATTCGTTCCAATTACCAAGTATATGGTTTCTATTTGACTATATGTGATAGTAGATCTGGCCAATCGAATGGGCCAATTTGACCCATCCCGGCCCGGGTCCGCCCGCCCAACGGGCCTCAATTTGTGAGGCCCGGTCCGGACCATCAAAGTCCCGCCCATCCCACCTCAAATTAGGGTCGGGTCGGAGTCGAGATTTAAATGGCTCGACCAGCCGAATCCTTATATTTTTATTTACGGGCCGGGCTCGAGTCAAGATATAATTGGCCCGGCCAGACCCGACATGCTACTCTTAAAGGACCGGGTCCCGGTCAAGCAAAACAGGCCTACCCCGGCCCAACCCGGCACGTGACCACCTCTTGGGCTGAGCAAAAATATACGATACGGTTTTAATATACGGATACGATACGGTATACGATACGAATTTAACAAAAAACC
>JAUEKU010182994.1:0-10205 GCA_032274805.1 Gypsophila paniculata | reverse complement strand
GATCTCCTTGTCAAGCTCAGAAACCCAATCACGTGCTTTGTCCCTACGAGAGAAAGGGAACAACATCTCTAGGATTTGATCTTGCGTGATCCCGGTTTGCTTGATAGTGAAGCAATAGTCACAAAAGATCTGCATGTGCTTCGCGGGATCTTCCATAGGGCTACCTCCAAATTGGTTACGTTCAACAAGAGCAATGAAGGCACTTTTGATTTCAAAATTTCCGATGACAGTTTTCGGCATCTTGAACCCGTTGGGAATAGCGGATGCCTTAGGCTCGTAGTGAGATGAGAACTTAGGCATTGTGATAGTAGTGTGTGTCGTGGAAACAGAAGGAATGTCCTCTTCGTAGGACCATTGTTCGGCAATGAACTTCTCGTGTAAAGCTTCTAAAGAGGCGAGATCAGTGGTTCTCGCGATCTCACGCAAAAAGTTTATGTTCCTGCGAAGAGTTCTCTCGGGTTCGGGATCGTACGGAAGCAAACCTGAACGGTGAGAAGAGCTATGGACAGATTCTAGACTATTATGGTCACAAATATGGGGTTGATTCTAAACTAGTAAACGTGATAAAAGCAAAAGGGAGTAAAACAAAACAAAGACGAGTTTAGGTTTTCGGGTTCACAATGAATAATAATCGGGAGATAAGTAAAATAAGATTGTAAATCGATTATTCAACTATCGAAGGTCATAAGATCGGTCGATCTACTATGCCCCATAGACATAAAACTTAACCTGCGGTCGCTAGTATTAAGTCCGTTCTACCAATTGTTGTAACCTAAATTAGTCTTAACCAGGTCGGTAATAATCCTAATTAGCAAGACTAGTCAATCGACTCTGATCAGTAATCAATCAACCATCATTAAGACAACAATAAGGCGATAGCAAACAAACGATTCAAGCACAATCAAAAGATCAATTCATCCCCGTCATAGAATTCAAGTTCCCCCTCAACCTTAGATAAAAGATTAGCTACTCATGATAACTAAGATAATAACAACAAGAATAATGGAAAACATGATAAAAAGCATAAAAGACGATTGAATTAAATTACAAGGATTGAAACTACGGAAACGAAAATGAAATCCCGAGCTTTCTAGAGAGAAAAGTTCCTAAAACCTAAACCTAAAATTGACCTAAAATGTTTGTGTGTGTAATGTGTGGTGTGCTAAGGTAGACCCCCGAAATGGGGTTTTATATATACCAAAAAACGAAATAAGAAAAGCCGAAAAAATGTGGTCTGAGACGTGCAGCTCGATCGAGCCAATGAAGACTAACTCGATCGAGCACTATTCAAATCGATCGAGCCAACTGGGCAATCGATCGATTGTGGTACAGCTCAGCTACTTTTCTTCCTTTATTTGCTTCTTTTCTCCGTCTTTCCTTCGTCGTACTTCCTTCTATATTCATAACATGACCGTCTTCAGCAGCACGACGATCAACTTTCATGCCGGTACGCTCGGGATTAGCTCAAGTCCGCTAAATCCTGCAAAATAACAAGTAATACGGCAGTACCGACATTCTATACAAAATGTATCGCATATAACTTAAATAAGCTTCTAACGTGACAAAACGCGATACTAAAGGGGATTAAATGTTTATAAATAAAGCGCTTATCAAGGGACAAACCCGTTTCAACGATGTGACGATGGCGTCGTTCGGCGAGTCCATTGTGTTCGGGGGTGTGAGTTGGAGTGGTGAGATGAGTGATAACGTGATCGAGTAGGTAGGGTATAAGTTTAATATACTCGCCACCATTATCCGAATGAAATTGTCTAATTGGTTTTTGAAAGTATTTCTCAACAATAGCCTTGAATTGAGTAAAAATGGTGTATGTATCATATTTTCGTTTGAGAGGATAAAGCCAAATGTAATGTGTAAAGTGGTCAACGAATATGACATAGTATTTGTAAGAGTTGTGAGGCGGACCGGGGGCACTCCAAACATCCGAGAAGATAATATCAAGAGGCGCGGAATAAGTAATAGAAGATATATGAAATGGTAACTTATGACTTTTATTCAAGTGGCAAGAAATACATTGATCAAAATTAGAAATGCGTAAATTAAACTTGGAATTAAGTAGCCTAAATGCTTTAATGGAGGGGTGGCCAAGACAATGATGCCAAGACGAGGAGGCGTGAACAAGGACGAGGTGGGCGCGCGGTTGAGGAGGGCACCATTCATACGTTCCATTGACAAGTTTACCTTGGAGTAGAACCGCTCCCGTCGTGCGTGCCTTAATACAAAAAGAATCGTGTGAGAAGAAAGCGATGGCATTATTATCAAGACAAAATTGCGATACGGAGAGTAATTTACGGGAGATATTAGGAACACATAAAACGTTATTAAAGTGAAGGGGCGTGTTTGATGAAGGGAATAAAAACGAACCATTATGAGTTATAGGGAGGGAGGAGCCATCACCGATGAGGAGGTAATCGGGACCATCATATTGCATACGATAAGAGAGAATATCAAGATCGTCGGTGATGTGGTGCGAGGCACCACTGTCAAGAAGCCAAGAATTGGGATTAGGGGACTCGGGATGAGTGGCCGTGTGAGCATGGGGACGATAGGCCGAGTGGAGTTCTGACGATTCGAGAATGTGACATTAGGATGAAGTGCTTTGAATTTACGACAGTAGGAGACAACGTGACCGACTATGTCACAATATTGGCAACGCCCTTTGAATTTGGGTGCCGGATTGGAACCATCAGAGGAGACGGGCTTGGGTGTGTAAGGTGTGTGTTGAGGGGTATAGGATGGCCGACGCACGTAGCGGCTATGGGCAGCATGAGCAGAGGGAGTGAAGGCCGAAACAGGGGTGTTGTTTTTTTTATAGTGAGTTCATGGTGGATCAGTTTTTCGTGGAGGGTTTCGAAGGAGATCAGGGTATCACGACCACGCACCGCATCAATGACAGGCTTATACGACCCGTAGTCAATGCCTTTGATAACTTTCGACATGATATCTTCTTGGTCCATCGGTTTGCCGAGTTGGGCAAGGTCATCAGTGCAAGCTTTGAGTGCTTGCATATATTCAGTGATAGTGGTGTCAGAATGAGAGATATTGTCGAGACGATCTCTTATTAAAAGGATATGTCCTCTAGACGGATAAGCATAAGTGCTAGATAGGGTGGTCCATGCCTCGTGCAAAGTTTGGACGTGAACAATAAGAGAGGCCACACTTGGGGACAGGGTGCCGGCAAGAGCCCCGAAAATAAGTTGGTCTTGTCGATACCACATGGCATAAGCGGGATTGGGTTTAGTTTCACCTTTGGTGGCGAGAGGAGTTGGGGTAGACACAAGGTCTTTCGGGGGTGGCAGATTGTTGCCATCAAGAAAATCGAACAAACCGAAATCGTTGAGAATGGACTGAATTTGGAAGCGCCATTGACTGTAGGGGTGTGTGTGTCTTTGAGTTGAATGTAAGTGTTGAAGTGAACAAGAGACAGCGGTTTGGTGGGTTCATTTGTGTTCGGGATTTGCGGGTCGGTGGTGGTAGGCATGGTGGCGGGTCGGGGGGCAGATTGGTCGAGGATCGATGGCTCTCAATATACCACATAGAAAATGAAGGAGTTTATATTATTAGATGATAAATACAGTACACGGTATGAGACTATATATAGGGAGTACAAAGGTAGGAGTAAGTATGTACATGATGTATTTTTGTGAATATACAATATATGATTCTAAATTAATGGAGATTGTGTGAGCTATTTAAGGCTACGATTTCTTTGGAGATATATTCTTGATAAAGTCTATATACATTAATAATATTTTTATTTTTCAATATGATAGATTAAAAAAAAGAAGAGCGGGACAACATATGATATGAAGTTCTCAACTCTTGGACCAAATGGGCTTTATCATTTTAAATCCATTTTTGGCATCTCCCACACAATTATCTTCCTCCCCTTACTTTTTACAATAGAGGATTTGCTTTTTTGATGTTAATTTTTTTGGTCATGATATCCCTGGACTTTGCAATTTTGCCCAAAATACCCTTTTTTTTTATAAAAAAAAGTCTTTAACCGATCAAAACTCGTGACTACGAGTTCCGAATATGACAATTCTTTTTTTTTTAAATCGTAGATCTTGACAAGATATTCGATATGAATATAAAAAATTCGTATTCGAAACTCGTAATCACGAGTTTTGATCGGTCAAAGTTTTTTTTACCGAACGAACTTTAACTGACCATATCTCTTGGCCACGAGTTCCGAATACGAAAATTCTTTTTTTCATATCGAAGATCTTTTCAAGATTTATGATTTTAAAAAAAGAATTGTCGTATTCGGAACTCGTAGTCACAAGTTTTGATCGGTAAAAAACTTTTTTTAAAAAAAGAGGGATATTTTGGGCAAAAATGCAAACCTTGGGGGTACCATGGGAATTATCCTTCTTTTTATGATCATTCTTCAATTTCTATAAATTTTCTTTTTCAGTAAACATTTTACACTAAAATTTAATATAGTTATATAGGACCACTATTACCCATTTACATGTATTCTCATAAATAACCGATCCAAAATCAAACGTAAAGAATTAGATGAATCCGATGGGTATAATATCTTCCCCAACTACTCTCCACAACCAAAAACATTAGCCAAAAATGGAATTATATTTATTCCCTCCTAGCTAACCGATTCTTATCTTTTTTTTTTTCATTTTTCTAAACCATCCATCCATCCATATCTTATCATTTTATTTTTCTCATGACGCTTTTTCTAACTAAAATTCAAAATCAAATCTAACCACACCCGCCCATACAACCTCTCCTAAAAAATCGCGCCAAAAACAAAAAAAAAAAGTTAAACAAAGACTTTTTGAAGCAAAAGAAATTAAAAAAAAAAAAAAAAAGACAAGTCACCCAAAACCAAAAAATGGAAACAAACGACTTGAGATCCTTTGTCCCACTCACTTCTCATTTTGAGACCTCGTCAATCTAATACTCCCTTCATTTGTTCTTCCCACTTTTGAATGACACGAAAAACAAAGAAATAGATTAAAGAAATAATAAGTGACATTTTCTCATCACACACATATCGAGTTTGTTATATCGTTAATATCTTTAACTATAGATTATAAAAAATTATAAAAGTTTAATATTATTATTGTATTCGTAACGCGAATTTAACAAGATCCCACAAAATTACGTTTGCTCTTATATATAACTCAAAAAAATTGCTAAAAAAAAAGAATCCTAATGACAAGAAAACGATATAAATTTCCATTTAAAGAAAATGAAAAGAAAACGGTGAAACATAAGGAGTATATATTACACCATACTACTTGCTCCATTCAATTCCGACTTGTGCAACTTTTTTTGGCACTATCTAGAGCTTAGAGAATTTTTGATTTTCGGTGCAATATATAAGTGAAAACATAGTCATGTGTGATCTTGTTTGATTCGTCTTCTTAAAAACAATATTAATATCAAATTTTTATAATTTTTTATAACGTGAAATTATAGATATTATCGTTGCAAAATGCGTCTCGGCAAGTGTGAAAAAACAAATGCACAAGTTGGAGTTGAATGGAGGGAGTACTCCTTACGTTTGAATTATATTACAGAGTAATACTATCTCCATTTTTTAATATACTCCCTCCGTCTCGATCAATAGTTTACGTTTGTTTTTTGATACTATTCACAAATAACAACCTTCTTAAAAAAATACTCCAAATATATAGTACCATAAAATATAGTAATGTGAGATTCTGTTTGATTTGTCTTTGTGTAGTATATTAAGAATATCAAAATTTTATAATTTTTACAATTGTGTAACTAAAGATATTAATAAAACAAAACGAGTGTTGACAAACGTGAAAAAACAAACGTAAACTATTGTCGAGACAAATGGAGTATGATTTTCTCACATTTCTAGACACCCATTTCTTTCTTCGATATTTCTCAAAATATTTGAGTATATATCATCAATTCAAATCTATCAGCATATGAAAACTCTTTTTGTAAAGAATTTAATGGTATAATTTTTATATTTTTTTAGATTAATATATT
The DNA here is from genome assembly GCA_032274805.1 of Gypsophila paniculata. Lineage (NCBI taxonomy): Eukaryota > Viridiplantae > Streptophyta > Magnoliopsida > Caryophyllales > Caryophyllaceae > Gypsophila > Gypsophila paniculata. Next base: position 4,193 of record JAUEKU010182994.1, on the reverse strand, counting down.
TTTTATAAAAATAAGTCAAAATCGGGTGAGTTTTGAGGGAGAAAAGGGTAAGTTTTGAGTAAAGGCGAGACATGTGCAGGTTTGTTGGGAGGGGTTGGAAGTCGCTGTCTGGGACAGTGACTTTCTTAATTTCCGTTGAAGTCGTTGTCCCAGATAGCGACTTACTCGTTAATTTGAAAAGAAAAAAAAAAGAAAAATCGGGTGACGTGGAACCACTGGTTGACATAAGTTTTATTTGAGCTTTATTTAAGTTAGTTGGTTTTTCTTTTTAAAAAAAAAAAAAAATGGAAGCCACTTAAGGAAAAAATCAAAATAAAAATGTCATATATTAAACGAAAAATTCACGTGATACCCTTGAGGTTTCACTTTTTGTACGTGGTATCCACTTTGCCAAGTTTCAGCACATGGTACCCCTGAGGTTCGAGTTTTTTCACGTGGTGCCCAAATACGTAACGGAACACTAACTACCGTTAACTTTTGTTGACGTGTCAAAAATATTGTAAGAATTTTTTTTAATTGAAGTTATTTAACAAAGTAAAACTGATAATGAATTTTTTTTCAATATTTTTGCACATGATATCCCTGAGGTTTGAAGTTTGCACAAGGTGCCAAACATTTGGAAATATGTGTTTCAACGGTTACAACCTAAAACTAGCACTTAGAAACGTAGTTTTGACGCCTTTGAAGCACACAACCATCATTTATAACTCATTTACACTTTAATTTATAAGCAACAACAAAAATATCTACAAAAAACAGGAATTTCGATTTATCTCATTAAAGTTCATTTTACAAATAAAATTTCAAAATATTTCAGTTTCATCATCAAAATATTAAAGTTTAATGAGCTTATAAAGGATAGTTGTAAGCTTCAAAGGCGCCAAAAATAGGTTTCCAAGTGCTAATTTTAGGTAGTAGCCGTTGCAACACATTTTTTCAAATGTTGGGCACCACGTGCAAACATCCAAAACTCAGGGGTATCATGTACTAAAACTTTGGAGAAATTAGTAAAAGAGTGTACCATGAAAAAATTATTACAACCTTAAGGGTATCATGGGAAGAGTTACAAAATATATTTTTTCTTTGTTTTTACAAAATTAATTATTTCGAACTTATTTTCAAATTAGATAATACAATTAATTAACGTCGCGTCAACCTAAACTAACCAAAATTTTACTTCGTTAAAAGTAGGGGTACCATGGGAAGAAAAATGAAATCTCAGAGGTACCATAGACACATTCTTAAAAGGAGGAGTATCATGGAAAAAGTGGCAAACCTCAAGGATACCATGGGAAATTTTCGATTAAAATATAATAATTTTACAGCAAGTTTGACACGTCAGCAAAAGTTAACGGCAGTTAGTGGTTCGTTACATATTTGGGCACCATGTGCAAAAACTCAAACCTCGGGGGTATCATGTGCAGAAACTTGGCAAAGTGGATACACGTACAAAAAATGAAATCTCTGGGGTTCCACGTGAATTTTTCTTTTTGATAAAGAAAAAAATGATCAAATAATGGAGAGAGTTAATGGTCAAATGTCCATATATAACGATAAAAAATGATCCAATTAGCCAAAAATAAAGTAAAAGGTTAAATGGTTTAAAAAATAATTGTTGCGACGTCAACTCGCGCAGCACTCATCGGGCACGCACAAATTGTGCGTTGTATATGTGTCACAGGAGTATCATTCACGGGAAAATGTAAAAAGTATTTGTCACAAATGAAAGTGTCGTCCTTCAAAAAAAAATTTATAATCGTGGAATTGTAACGGCTACGTATCAATTAGTATACAATGAAAAAATTTTGAATATGCGCAAAAACTTGCAAATCATGTACACTTGCAAATCATAATATTATACAAACACGAATAGTCGACTACTAAGGAGCATCTCATTCTATCAGATAGAGAAACACAAATTTAATTACAATATCTCAGATTGTATTACCTATGTCAGGTGCGGAGAGGAGGCACAATTTGAAGTAAATAAATCATTAAAAAGAAAGCGGTATAGTGGTAGGTATAATGTTTTATTACGTTCAATTCACATTAAATTAGTTGCAATTTTTGTACTCTGTATCATTTTTAATCACATTTTTGTAACATGTTAATAAAAGCCCAATCATGGTAGCAATAAACTTATAACTTTATTGTCGTGTTAACGTAATGTGACAAAATTCACAAAAAAAATTTTAAAATTGTGTCCTCTCTATTCAAATTTTGGATCCGCTTATGACCTATATTAGTCTAATCGACTCTCTATAAACTAATCACTAGCAACGTCAATGCTATGTGAACGTACATCATGCATTCTTATCGTAAACGTATGAAGTGACGTATACATGTGAGAGCAACACAATAACAAATTAATTAATTTTAGATATTAATTAGTTACAGTATAATCAAAGGTACACATCAATAAAATCTTAGGCAAATACTTAAAATAGTGTGTGATAGTGTCACGTTAACGTCAACTCGTCAAGGATACTAACGGCATTAAATTTTCATAACGTCATTCATGATTTTTTCGTCGAAAATTTTACGTCATTGGACATCTATGCATCATTATAAATGATTTTGTTAAACGTAATTAAATCCTCTCTTATGTAAGCAACCCGACCAAGTCAATTACGTACGTACTAGCTAGCTACGAGTTTTTACAGCTAGCTAGCTAATGATCGTTGACTTTAATTTGCCCGATTTATTTTGAAAGTATAAATTTTTATGTAAAACGAGTATATTCGTTTTAAATTTAAAACATATCCAATAGTAGGAGTAAGATAGAAGTAGAATGCATAGGGAAGAATAAAAAATTTGTCTTATATGCACAAGTAAGAAGATATTTGATCCGTTTTATTGTTAAAATGGATGTGTCCGTTCTAAAAGAGACTTATTATTTGAAAACGCTCCATTTGGTAGCCATATATGGTGGTTGAGTAACGCTATACGCGGGTGCGGTCTCTTTTCGACATAACTTCAACTTTCTTCTCTTATAGTTTCAAAAAAAAATATCATATAATTAATTTGTTGTTTTTTTGTCAACTTGTTCATGATATATATGAATAACAATATTTAATATTTTAATTCAATTATGAGAGACTATTGTTGAAAAGAGATTGTCAATAACAATGTTTATGAAGGTTAACAATGTCTAAAATCCTGTCATATGTGGTCTTGGATTAAAAGGAGACCGAACTCATCTTTATTTTCTTGGAGAGTAGACTTGGCTAAGGGTCGAGGGCCAACTTTACTGGACCCAAGAACAACCATTTTCAATAAGGTAACTAATCAGATTGGGCTAATTGTGCCTTAATTATGACCCAACCTGCCAATGGGTCCAAATAACTCAAGTCGTGTCAAATCCATATTCAGAAAAAGACGAAAATAATTCCGAGGTATATATATTTAAGGAATTGAAGGAAAAAATATTTAAGTTGGTCCACCAAGTTGGTTTAGCCTCTAAATGGCTCAAGGGTCAAGATAAGGAACAATCATCAAGCCAGACTGATGAAGTGATTTTTGTAAACGATAATAATGTTAGTTTCTCAAATCCATTCTTCTAATTTTTATTTCGAGGCTGATTCATCGTCTAATTTTTTACGTTTTCAATTTTTGATAATTTTTTTTAAAACACAATTTTTCTATATATACCTTAATACATCACCCATTTTCATATGTTTTCGATAATTAACCTCAATACATCACCCACTTGTAGAGATCGAGTAAGGGAAGCCTAATGGCGCCTATAAACCCACTTGCATATACTCGTCTAGAAAAATCGACGTAACGAAATGGATGGATTAGATATAGTAATTTGCAAATAATAAGAATGTAGGTTGAGTGAAGAAAAGAGAAAGTTTGGCGTAGAGGAATGAGTGGTAAGATGAGATAGTGATCCAAAATAAGGCGGTACACACATAGTGTGCACCGGCCATTGACACTTCTAAGAGCCAATCTCACTACAATTCTAGTGACATCACTACTATCGTTTTCTTTGTAACTTCCACCAAGTTTCACATGTTCATGCTTGGAAATGTATACATAATGCATGTGCTAGACCTGTCAAACGGGTTATACGGGCGGGTTACAGGTCGGATAAATACGGGTTCGGGTAAAATATGGGTCGGATGTATTTCGGGTTTGTAAAATACGGGTTTATTCGGGTCGGGTTTGTACGGGTCTCGGGTCAGGTT
>JAUEKU010182983.1:0-10208 GCA_032274805.1 Gypsophila paniculata | reverse complement strand
TGAACGCAGCCACAAAAAAGGACCACTATCCCCTTCCCTTCGTTGATCAGATGTTGGAAAGGTTAGCTAGGTATTTCTATCTTGAAGGGTATTCAAGCTTTTTCCAAATACCTATTTACCCGGAAGATCATCAGAAGACAACGTTCACATGTCCGATGGGCACATATGCGTACCATAGGATGCCTTTTGGACTGTGCAACGGTCCAGCTACTTTCTAGCGCTGTATGAACAACATCTTTTCTGATTTTGCCGAGTCCATTATGGAGATTTTCATGGATGATTTCAGTGTATATGGATTATATTTTGATTCTTGTTTGGCTAATTTGAGTCGAGTGTTGTCTCGATGTGAGCAGGTCGACTTGGTTCTTAACTGAGAGAAGTGCCACATCATGGTTACTGAAGGGGTGGTACTTGGCCATATCATTGCAAATCAAGGAATCTAAGTCGACAGAGCTAAGGTCGAGGTCATTGAGCGTTTACCCCCTATTGTTAATGTTTAAGGTGTAAGGAGTTTCCTTGGTCATGCGGGATTTTATCGCCGCGTTATCAAGGATTTCTCCAAGATCGCTAAACCGCTCACTAACTTGCTGCTTAAGGATGCTCCTTTTGATTTTACAGATGATTGTCTTGAGTCTTTTGAACAGATTAAACAGGCACTGAATTCAGCTCCCATTATTCGATCACCGGATTGTAGCCTTCCGTTCGAGATCATGTGTGTTGCCAGTGACTATGCTTGGTCAAAGGGTCGATAAAGTTCTTCATGCCATCTACTATGTAACCAAGACGCTCGATGACGCACATGTGAATTATGTCACGACCAAGAAGGAGCTTCTTGCTATTGTGTACGCCTTGGAGAATTTTCGGACTTATCTCATTGGGTGCAAGGTGATTGTATAAACTAACCACGCAACCTTGAAGTACCTCCTAGCTAAAAAGGAGGCTAAACCGAGGCTTATTTGCCGGATTCTGTTGCTCCAGGAATTTGATCTTGAGATTCGGGACAAGAAAGGAGCTGAAAATGTTGTCGCAGATCACTTGTCTCGTCTGCGGTTTAATGAGGGACGAGTAGCTTTACCTATTGATGACTCTTTTCCCGATGATTCTCTTATTGCTGTTCATTCTCAGGACCTTGCTGATGGTCCTTGGTTGGCTGATTATGCCAACTATCTAGTTGGCCACATCTTCCCTTTTAATCTTTCCTATCAACAGAAGAAGAAATTCTTGCGAGATGTGCGACAATATTTTCTGAGATGATCCTTATTTCTTTAAGGAGTGTGCTGATGGTCTTTTCAGATGCTGTATTCCAGAGTGGGAGGTCTCTGGTATTCTTGAGAGGTGTCATTCCTCACCTTATGGCGATCATCACGGTCCCTCTTGGACCACCGCTAAGGTTCTGCAGTCAGGCTTCTATTGGCCTACCCTGTTCCAGGATGCACAGTCATTTATTTTGGCTTGTGATGCTTGCCAGCGTATGGGAAATATTTCACCGCAATATTTGGGGCGTTGACTACCAAGGCCCGTTCCCTTCTTCTAAAGGGAACCGTTACATTCTAGTTGTTGTGGACTATGTGTCCAAATGGGTTGAGGCCGTTGCATCTCCTACTAACGATGCAAAGACGGTCATCGCTCTTTTTAAGAGGTTCATCTTTCAGCTCTTTGGTGTTACGAGATCTTATATTAGTGATGGCGGTTCTTATTTCCATGAGAACGTTTTGATGCGCTCTTTCTAAAATACGGTGTCACTCATCGTCGCGGTTTGGCCTATCACCCTCAGACGAGTGGCCAAGTGGAGATTTCTAATCGCGAGCTCAAGTCTATTCTTGAGAAAGTTGTCTCAAAGTCGCGTAAGGATTGGAGCATGAAGCTTGATTATGCTCTTTGGGTTTATTGGACGGCGTTTAAAATGCCGATTGGTGCCTCTCCATACCGTCTTGTGTACGGTTAGTCTTGTCACTTGCCCGTTTAGCTTGAGTATAAGGCATATTGGGCGATCCGTGACCTTAACTTGGATCCCGCGCTGAGTGGAACCAAGAGATTTGAGCACTTGAATGAGCTAGATGAATTTAGGCTTAAGGCCTACGACAGTGCTCGTATTTATAAAGAGAAGACTAAGCGATGGCACGATAAGAAGATCATTTCTCGTGAGTTCGCTGTGGGGGATCGGGTGCTGCTGTTTAATTCCCGACTTCGTCTATTTCCTGGCAAGCTGAAGTCTAGATGATCCGGCCCATTAATGGTTAGAGAGGTTAGTAAGTTCAGTTATGTCGAGCTTCAAGCAGATGATGATGGGCGGTGGTACAAGGTTAGTGCCCAACGAGTTAAGCTGTACCGAGAGGGGGCATGCCTTGGTTCTATTGACGATATTTCTCTAAGCTATGATCTTACCACTTGATTTTGTGAGGCACAACGGTCGTGCGAGATCGTTATAAAGCAGCGCTAACCGGAAGGCATTCCAGCTATGTAGGTGTTTTGCTTGTTTTTAGTTCATTTTTCATTACGATTTTTAGCTTAGTTTTTCGGTTCTTTTGAGAGCAAGTGAGGAAGGGATCTAATTCTTCCAATTAGTCTACCTACAGGTACCCCTCGATCGTGTCCTCAGAGGCTCGACCAAAACAGACGTCAGAGAGGACAATAACGCTATAGGTGACAGAAACTCGATCGAGCAGACCTGAGCTCGATCGAGCGACGCAATAGGTACCAGCGAACAGGTTTAAGAACCTCAAAAAATAGAAAAAATCAACCCTAAACCATCATTTGATCGAATAAACACATCTTTCACTAAAAATTCCCTTCTCACACTACAAACCCTAACTTCTCAATTCACATTCTCCACCACACACACCACCATGGTCCGATCCGGAAAGCGTCGAAGAGAAACTCCCGCTAGAATCCCACAGGTTCCCGAGCATAAAGAAGTCAAGTTCGTCTCCGAGGACCAACGAAAGCGTTTTGTAAGTCTTATGGGTACGCCACTACACTCCACTGGTTTCTTGAATCGTGGTCTTCTTAAGACTTTGGGGCTTCATGGTAGTATGAAAGAATTTTTCAATACAATTGGTTTTTCCACCTTCTACAAGATGACCGAGCCCACTTCCCCTACTTTGACCTTGGAATTTTTGAGTGCCTTTGAACTCGATAAGCGGGATGATTCGGTTGGTTTCCGCTCGTGCAACTCTTCCCACTCTATGCCCATTTCCGAATTTGGTGACTTGTTTGGGCTTGCAACCGACCACACCATGCTAACTAAGCCCCCTGATCATTTTTGTGTTGGTCTTTTGTGGTCTTGTCTGATGGGCTCTGATAAGGTGAATACAAGTTCTATGCCTACCAATAATGTTAAGCACCCCTGCTTCGTATCTTCTTGCGCTTTATTACGGGGGTGTTTCAGGCTCGTCATGATGTGAGCAATTTAAATAAGACTAAGATGGCCATTTTAAGGTCCTACTTGATTGTCCAACGCTTGCACCATTTCAAACTTCATCTCTCTTTTCTCCTTGCAAGCTAGTTTGATGAGGTTGCTCGTGGTCAGTTGGCCACCATCTAGGTATGAGGCTTGGTCACGCATTTGGCCAAGGCTTTGCTTGATTTCGAGGTCCCTACCGCGAGCTATGATATGCTTAGTGCGACTTCTTCATTGCTTGATGATGATTATCTTGACACTAAGCATCATTGGGTTAAGCACAACGTGGATGGTACTTGGCAATGGCACGTGACCAAAGAGGTTTGGTTCATTCTTCCTAGTCCTAATCTTCCGCCGGTTGAGCGTTTGTCCAATAGCAAGCCTTGCACTATACGACCTCCATCGTATCTCATTCCTCGCGAGTTTACTCGTGTCGCTCCTAGTGACGCTCCCGCTTCACGACGTCGTACTGCTCCCACTTCTGCTGCTGCTGCAGGGCCATCTGTGGTCCATCCATCCTCCTCCGCCTATGATCCTTCTTCTTTCAAAAATATGAGGCGGACGCATTGGGAGATCAACTCGAGTTTGGTCCACTATAACAGACACTCACACTTCATTGGTTTGGGTTTGGCTCTTGCTGATGGGCCATACCCAACATATTATAGGGGTCTTGGAAATTACCCCGGTGCGATCTTTGAGGAGTATGGTGTCTCTCCCACGGCTTGGAGTCAAGACTTTGGACGCACTTATGGTGGCCTTGGTGGCCAATGGCGCATCAGACCGTCTATTGCGACGGGTGGGGATTAGGCCGGTCCATCTCGGGTTGGTGATGATGAAGATGGCGAGGATGATGTTGTTGATGATGCTGATGACGTTGGTGATGATGCTGACTCCGCCGCTAAGGAGTCAGATGATGATGATGATGATTAGTGACAGCTGGTCACTACCCTAGCCTTTGCTTAGGTTGGGGTAAGCTTGGGAGTTTGCCCCTTGGTACTATTTTCCCTTTTCGCTCTCTTTTTATTTTCTTTCTTTGCTTTTTCTAGTTTGTTTTGCCTCCTCTAGGTTAGCGTCATATTGAGGACATTGTGACATATAGGTTGGGGGAGTTGGGGGGGGGGGGTGGTATAGAGATAGTTTTATGAGTGTTTCTTTGTTTTATTTCATTTTTCAAAAAATCAAAAAAATAATTCAAAAAAAAAACATGACAGATTGTGAGACATGCAAAATGACTATGATTGTATTGCCTATATCTGCTTGTTCTCTTCTTTATCTGCACAAGGGTTTCCAAGTTTGTTATGTATTGACTTGAGTTGCATCTGAGTTGATTGCGTTGCCTTTTTATCATTCAAATAGACTTGACTGTAATCAGATAAAAATACTTGAACTATGAGTTTTAGAGCCTCCTAGGCCATTGACATTTATGATTGGTCTCATGCATAGGTTGTGAGTAGTTCTACTTGTGAAATGCGCAACAACAACTTGCATAAGTATGACGTCGATCTCTAATGCTTAACCGTGTCGGGTTGGTGGAGGCGGTACATGAGGAAAGGTATCCGTTTTTTATGAATTGAGCTCCACATTGCGAAATGGCCTATGTTCCTACCCTTTAGATGTTAAGTCCATTCTTCTTGTAGCCCGTCCTAGCCTTTGTTGCCTGTTTTCATAGCCATATCTTATACCACCAGTTCCAAATTCTTCATACCTTTGTCGTGACAGTCGCTTGAGTATGGTGTGTATTTATTAATGCTCTTGGTTGGGAGGGTTGGGTGAGCAAAAACTGATTTTGTATATTTTTGGTTGTTGGTCTTTCCATCTCGATAAATCCAAAAAAACAACAAGAAAAGAAAAAAAATCACAAAAAGAAAAAAAAAGCAAACACAAAAAATAAAAGAAAATAATTCAATAAGAGACGATGGAATAATGGTTGTAAAGCCTTAAGACGGTGGTTTTGTATGTTGTATCAGCTTGTTTTGGTTAGAGGTTTGATAGTGTTTACTGCTTAACACTTTAACGTTTTATGGATATGCCTCGTGGTCATTCTTGGGTACTGGTTTGCTTTCATGCTTTGCAGCTACCGATTTTAGCTCCATATTTTCCATAACGCGCGTGTAGTGCAACCACATTTTTACCCCTATCCTTAGCCACCCGTGTAAGTTCTTGGCATGTACTATAGTCATCTATTTGGTTGGGCACTGATTGAGTTGCAGAGGTCGATTTTACACTTGATTGTAGGCGCATTTCATGAGTCGCTTGATTTCATATTTCACATAAACTCACCCTGTTCGTTATTAAGTGATGAGCGACACCATGAGGATTCCGATGTACACAGTCTTGCAAGGTCGAAAGTTTGATGAATTGTGGTGTAATGTAGTCGATTTGTATGGTGTGATTCTTTTGCCCATGCATGCCTGGGATTTGTTCCCATAGCCTTTTTGAGCTCGCATTTGTTCATGTTGTGGTGAGAAGAGACTTGTTAGATAGTTTTGAGTCATTGTCTCACTTTTGTCTTTTCTCTTATGCTTCTTTTGTTGCTCTTGCTTAAGGACAAGCAAGGATCTAAGTTGGGGGAGTTTGATGAATATTATTTTTATAGCATTTTCGACTCATATCCCGTCGCATTTTGTTCATATTCGTGACTACTTCTAGTTATATGTGACATGTTTTTGTTCCTTTACCGTTTCTTCTTCTTTTTGCTCGTTATTGCAGGAATTAGCGAACCTAAGCTGATTCTAGCATGACGAGTCGGAGACGACTTAGGAGACGTTGGACCACGAAGGCTGAGTAGCGGGGAGCCCACCGTCCGAGTACTAAGAGAAAGAAGAAAAGAAAACAAGTGTTCCGAGAGGGAATTCGATCGAGATGCCCTGTGCTCGATCGATTGGCTCTTCGCTCGAACGAGCTTCCCAGCGCTCGATCGAGCTCCTCTGTTGCACGCTGCAGTCGCTTGGACTTCTTGTTTTTTAGAAATAATATAAATAGATTTTCGTCATATATTTTCAGTACGTTCATTCTTAGCGGCAACAATTAGAAATAGAAAACAAAAACCAAAAACATATTTCATCTTTGTAATTCATTCGGAAGCACTTCTACTTAGGAATTCAACTTCAAGCTTGTGTTCCGTTACTCGTCTTTTGAGTTTCATGCTTATCATGTTTAACCTGTGCTTGTTTGTTTCATGTTATATCATGAGTAGCTAAACCCCATATTAGGGCTCATGGGGAACTATGAGTTTGATTTAAGGTCTTATGAGTGTTGATTGAATGCTTGTTATCGTAGCAATGTTATGTCGTTGTTTCATACGTACACTTTATGCAATTAATTGATTTACGTACACGATTGATTGATTGAACTTGATGACCTTTTACTGCATCGGGAGATGGGTTTAGGTTAGACTTGCATGAGACTTAGTAGGACTATCTAATCATAGCTGGCACTTGTTAGTGAGGCCTAAGGTAGATACTTGACCCTGGAGGGCATATCCCATTACCTAATAGCACTACTTTGACTGTATTGATCAACCCTGGACTACCTTGATCCACTCATAGTGAACCTTTGACCCTAGGCCTTTCCTTTGTTGTTGAGATTTTTCTTTTGCGTTTTGCACTGTTAGCTTGTACAACCGACAAACTCTTTGCCCCCACGTAACCTGATTCTCGTTAGCTTTGACTGTCTGGATCCCGTTTCCTCGTAAGTTCGACCCCGACTTACCCTGACTACATAGTTGGAGTGCGTTAAGATTATCTTTGATAGGCAATACGACTTAGCCTAATCAAGTTTTGGCGCCGTTGCCGGGGAAACGGTCTTTTTAGACGTCTTGTCTAGCAGTGTTTGGGTTACTTATCTCAGGGAACCTAGTTCCTTGGGATCAGACTGATTGTCTTCTTGTAGTTTTCTTCTTATGCCCAGATCATCTCGATTTCAGAAAGTCGTACCATTTGATCGCGAACCAAAAAGGACTTTCCGCAGACGAAGAAGTCTAATTCGAGAATTATCTCAAGCCGCTGTTCATCCAACGCTAGAAGCTTTGCAAGACAAAAACCTTGCAAGTTCATCAGCCCTTAAAGAGGGTATTCCTTCTACATCTCGCCATCCACCTGTTCATCCTTTCATTCCACCCATCATGTCGAAGCTTTCTACCCATTCCATGCCTAATGCCGAATCCATCCCTTTCGGATTCACTATGCCCGAGACTGTTCAGGGTAACTTTGAAATTAAGCCCGCTTTCCTCAATCTTGTGGAAAAAAACCAGTTCGGAGGCAATGCTACTGAGGATCCTAGCCGTCACATGCAGATGTTTACTGATTATTACTCGACAATCAAACATGCAGGTATTACTCAAGACCAGATTCAGGAGATGTTCTTTTCCTTCTCACTGCGGGATAGAGCTCGAGAGTGGATTACATACTTAGATAAGGAAGTTGCCGGTATTACTAATAGGAACTCTCTTGCTCTTACTTTCTATCAGAAATATTATCCACCAGAGAGAACTAATCAGTTGCGTAACCAAATCATAAGCTTCAAGCAATCTTTTGATGAATCTTTGAGTGAAACTTGGTAACATTACAAGGGGCTTATACGTGAATGCCCATATCATGGGTTAAGTACTTGGTTGGTGGTGATGACGTTCTATAACGGCTTGTTTGCTGAAAGTCGTGCTATTCTTGATTCCGCCGCTATCGAAAGGTTTGCTAATAACACCGATGAAGACAAGGCTAGGGCCTTGATTGAATAAATGGCGGTGCATTCATCTCAATATGGTAAACCGAGAGGAAATTTGCGACATGCTCATGGTAATAATGATCGCGATGCTTTGAGCGCTGTAACGGCGCAACTATCCGCCTTGTCTACAAAGGTGGATGGTCTTGACAGTGGTGCTTCCCCATACTGTTCGTGCTATTGTGTGTCACGATCACGCTTGTAGCAATTGTGGTGTTGAAGGGCATTTTGCGCCCGAATGCATGAGTTCCCATGAGCAGGTGAACACATTTTAGTCTTGGCTTCCTAATGCTCCATATCAAAATCAGTCGAGCTATGATCGCTCTATGCTTTCATATCAAAGCCAAAATGTGTTGAATCCGCAGCCCCAACCACCACAACAGCCTTATGTCCCTCCTCATCGGACATTTCAGCCGCCTCAACAGAACACTCACTATCAGAGGCCACCCTTCCATTCACATCCTCCTCAATCTCATCAACAACCACCTCCTCCTCCTCTTCAACAAAATCAGCCTAACTCGGAAATGGCCGAGATTAAAGTATTGCTCCAACAAAGCATTACCGCTCAAGACAAACAAGAGGCTACCATCTCGCAGATCTTGGCTCATAAAAAAGTTCTTGATACCCAACTTGCTCAGTTCGCTAGTTCGAGCTCTAAGTCCGAGAAACAACCGCAACAACCCTATGAATCTTTGAACGCAATCACTCTTCGAAGCGGTAGCGATTATGAGGGCCCAAATATGCCTTCTAATTCTGCTGACGCTGTTGATATAGAGGTCCTTAGGTCGAGTGATGAAGCCTCAACCGAGGGCCGAAAAAAGGAGAGTTCATAAAAAAGCTCGATTGAGCCTTCTGACGCTCGATCAAGCGACACCCCACTCGACCGAACGTCGCCTCCTACTGATGCTACTAGCCCGTCTTCTCCTAAGACAAAGATTCCTGACGTCCCCGTCATTATTCAACTTTCATTCCCTATCCGACAGCGTAAGACCAAGCTCGATTCACAATTTGGTAAGTTCATGGAAGTCGTCAAAAACTTGCAGGTAGCCGTTTCTTTTACTAAGTTGATTACCCAAGTCCCTTCTTATGCTAAATTCATAAAGGACATTTTGACTAGAAAGAGAGACCATAACTTGACTAAGACTATTGCTTTAACCCAGGAGTGCAGTGCACTTTTGCAGAGTCAGTCTCCTCCTAAGAAGGAAGACCAAGGTAGTTTTTCAATTTCATGTACTATAGGGACAGTATTTATCGATAAGGCCTTGTATGATTTAAGAGCAAGTGTTAGTGTCATGCCTTATTCGATTTGTGAGAAATAGAACATGGGAGTATTGAAGTGTACCTCCACCACCTTTCAGATTGCCGATCATACGGTTAGGCAACTCTTAGATGTCCTAGAAGATGTCCAAGTTAGGATAGGGAAGTTCTTTATACCTGTTGACTTTGTTGTTCTAGACATTCCTGAGGACTCTCACATTCCCATCATTTTGGGACGACCCTTCTTACACACTGTAGGTGAAGTCATCAATGTTCGGGACGGGAGTTTGACTTTGGAGGTGGAGGAGACACGGATACTTTCCACCTTACTAAGGCTCTCAAGGGGCCTATGATTGAAGAGTCTTGCTGTTTCATTGATGTTAGTGACTCTTTGCTGGATGAGTCTTTACCTGGATCCCTTCGTAGGGATCCCTTGGAGAATTTGATGTGTCTTGAGCGTGCAAGTTTAGGTGCATCAACGGACGATTTAGAAGCTGATGAGCTGGATGTAACACCCCAAATTATCCAACTCGGGATATCACATTATGAATAACATAAACAGTGGATCAATGTATCATTGGATCATTATTGAAATAACATCGTCTTACAAAACCAATAGTAAAAATAACGAAAATTGCGGAAGCGAATCAATGAGTAAAGCAACGGAATCATCTTTAAGCGACAATGTTCCTTCCATAATCCCCTTAACATGCATCTCTAATCAACCTGCACATTTTCTGCTCTCCAGGTGATCATCATAGGCCCATAGACTAGGATGGACAAAAACAAGTAACTGTCAATACAGGGTTGAGTAATGTAGTACAAAGGAATT
>JAUEKU010182963.1:0-10209 GCA_032274805.1 Gypsophila paniculata | reverse complement strand
GTCTAATTTTGACGGATTAACGCTAATAGTCACGCTTAGAGTTAACTAATGTAATTAAGGGTTACGGTGTGGATTTGGAAAACATAGTGATTACAACATAGAAAAGTCAAAAGCTCATGGTTACAACGTAGAATATCCCTACATTTATTTATGCATTATATCCCTTGATTATTGAATACATCATATTAAAGTCAACTATAAATTTCACTACTTGAAGGGTTTTTTCATGAAGGAAATCATTAGGGAAAGTTCATTATTGTAGCTTAATTTCCTCTAATTTTGAGAGAATAACATATAAATTATTGATTTTTTTATCCTTGTATTAATTTTAAATTAATGGCAAGTACTTCAAATCCTCAAAATGATCCACCATCTTTGGTTAAATTTAGGAGCAAAGAGAAGAAACTTATCACTATTCTTAGCATTGATGGTGGTGGTATACGTGGAATTATCCCCGGTGTTATTCTTGACTTCCTTGAGAAACAATTTCAAGTAGGTCTTCTTTTATCTCTTTACTAATTATGTTGCTATATATAACATAAAAAATAATATATATACATAAAATAATGCATGTAATTGTGTAAACCATATATATTGTTCTAATCATAAGGACTTATGTACAGTGGCAGAGTCAGGATTTAAGTTCAAGGGGTGGAAAAATTTTAGGGAGGCCAGAGTATTTTTGAAATAAAGATAATTAAAAAATTTTCGAAAATTCTAGTTAAAAATCAAATTTTTTTCGATATTTATGGGGGTGGCGGTCTCCCCTAACCCCTCTCGCTCCACCACTGCTTACGGAGTATATATGTTGCTCGTTGACATGAAAACTAATACTCGTAATGTAGTACTCCCTTTATTTGTTAGGTTGTTTCAAATAGTAACAGTAATTTTCAATATGTTACATCGAGTTTAACCAATGCATATCAAAAGTAGAAATAATTGCGACCGAGGGGGTATTATTGTGTGCTTAATGCCTTGAATTACCATATACTATAAGGAGTATGTATATACATAAATGTATTATGTTGCGGTTCATTTATTCTTAAATAGGGTTATGATGTGTTTGGATACAAGGATATCATTTGAAAATGTAGATTTGATTCAAATTACATGTTTGGGAAAATTAAAGAATTTGAATTTGAACAAAATCCAACTCCTTATCCTATACCTGCATAAACTTGGTATTTCCAATTCCTACCTCCACCCTATGTCATTTGCAATTTTGTAATTTCACTTTTTATATTTCAAATCAAAATTTTCAAATGAAATATTGGTTCCCAAACACTATCTTAATTAAATCATTCTATCATCTATGAGATCGATTTTAAAATCATACAAGATGTAACCATATTATTAACTTCTAAGCAAAATAAAGTCTTTAAGAAAACAATCTTAATTCTTACACAATGTTTTTATGTAAGATCACAAAACTTATACTTCTTCTACAATCTACACAATATACCTTCATTTATCACATGTTTTGCAACTTTTTCAATATAAGACTGTCTTTTAAAATAGACTTTGCGTTGTTAAACCAATCGTCAGAACACAAATTAATTAAGGTTTATTATTGTTGTTCTTATTAAATTATGATTGTGTATATATGTAATGTGTGCACGTAGAGGTTGGACGGTAAAGAAGCAAGAATAGCGGATTATTTTGATGTAATATCAGGAACAAGTACGGGAGGTCTCGTAGCTGCCATGCTAACTGCACCAAATAAGAATAATCGACCACTTTATGATGCTAAGGATATCGTTCCTTTTTATTTGGAACATAGTCCTAACATCTTCCCACAACCTTCATGGTACTACATTCTTTTTTTACTTGTAATATTATAGTATATTAGTAGTTTGTATCGAATTAATTGAATCGAGTTTGAATCCTTTATTTCTAGCAACTAAAGGGTCCAATAATACGTAATATAATCGAGGATTGATGGGTCAATTAATCGATGATCAAATGAAGCAGCTTACTATATGTTGTACTCAGTAACTGAACTTGTAACCACGAATGATCGAGAGCATTGAACAAATCTTTCTATTATATGCCTAATTACATCGAGTCTCGGTCCTCTCCTAATTATTGGAGGGTCCATTAGTCAATAACAAAATAAAAAGGTGAAGAAACAAACAAAATAAATTATGCATTTATTCAAAAATAACATTTGATTTTTCAACATAAAAGCTCTTCATAGCATATACTCCGTATTATATGAGTATTTTATATATTAGTCGATGAACGATGATGATTAATTATTTCCCTTGATTACATATATCCATTTGAAAAAATTGACTTACCATTAATACATCCACAAATGAAGGATCACATAAAACTGTGATGCACGTCGTGCAACATGCAAAGGTCATAGTACTTTTACTACTAAATACTCCGTAAGATGTAATCCGTATAAGTTACTAAAAACTGTTATATAATATTCGTACAACCGTCTTATAAAAGACTAAATTTAAAATGTGCAGGGGAATACTAGGTCAAGTGACGAGTCTTGGGAAAGCAATGATGGGGCCAAAATATGATGGCAAATACCTTCACAAAGTTATTAATGAAAATTTGAAAGAGACAAAGTTGAATCAAACATTAACAAATTTGGTGATTCCTGCTTTCGACATTAAGATGCTCCACCCTACTATTTTTTCTTCCTTCAAGGTTTGCTTTTATCATCTACTCATTAGACCATTACATTCAATATTCTAATTAACCGTTTCGTTGATATTAAAACACAAATTTTTATACAAAACCGACTTATTCAAATCAATTATAATCGAATCCGTTCAAGATCAAGCCTAACCTAGTCTTACATGGACCTAAGGTAGTTCACAAATTCAACCTTGGCATGGGCCGGGGCCCATTCCGGCCCAATCTAGGGGCAACTCTAATAAAATTATGGAATCCATAGCAATTATATATACGCAGTTAAATATAAATAACAATTGACTAATACCCTCAAAATAAAAGTGATAACAATTTATTAACAAGAATCGATATATATACAATTCCAACAATTTCGTTTGAACTTTTGCATGATTAAATGATTGGGAAATGTATATATGTAGATAGGGAGCAATGCATCATTGGACGCAAAGTTGGCAGACATATGCATAGGTGGATCAGCTGCACCCACTTTTCTACCTTCCTACTATTTCAAGAATTCATATGATGGAAATTCAAATTTTAGGGAATTCAATCTTGTCGATGGTGGCCTTGTCAATAATAATCCGGTATAACTTTCTCTTTATTCCTTTTTTTTTTTTTTTTTTTAACCTAATCATATAGTTAAAGTTGTACGCGTTCGACCTCATATTTTGAACAAAGTCGCTCGTTTGCTGAACAACTCGATTTTATACAATATACTCACTCTGTTCAAATCCAAACAACTCGATTTTATACAATATACCTTAACTGCTTAGGGAATAAGTAACTTCAACATATCTAAAAAGTAAAAACATGTTAAAATAAATAAATACATACTATAACTAAAATGTGACAATTATAATGATTATATTAAATGATACAATACATACTCGTATCGTAATCCGTGTTGATCAGATCACAATAATCACTATTATTGTTACATTTTCGTCCCAAATATCCCGTTAAATACATATAACAACGAATCACTCTGACTTAATTTTTGGCATGGTGTGTAGTCATTATTGGCAATGATGGAAGTGAGCAAGCAAATGATGAAGGAAGACCCAACACCACACAAAATGCATGATGATAGGCTACTAGTAATATCCCTAGGAAGTGGATCAGCTAAGAAAGAAGAGAAATACAATGCTAAAATGACTTCAAAATGGGGTGCACTTTCATGGATTTTGGAGAATGGCTCTTCTCCTATTATTGATTCTCTCTTTGAGTCTGGTGCTGATATTGTTGATCTTCATAATAGTGTTCTCTTCCAAGCTACTCATGCTCAACTTAACTACCTTCGTATCCAGGTTCGTTCACGTTACCTCCGTCTTAACAACTAATTTGTATTAGTATTACATGTAACATTTTTTATGGCTATACACTTGTAGCTAGCCTCAAATGTGTAGTTTAGTTGGTATACTTTATGACATGTGCAGTGGGTGTAAAATTAAATTATATAATTTGGGGTAGCAAAGATTTTACCGTCTAAAGAAACACAATACGAAATATAACTTTAGTTGTAACGATAATTTTAAATTTTATGAATCACCAAATTAAAAGTTACTAATACTATATATTTGGGGTACAAATAATGTTAACCATTTGAATTGATGTGTGTTTTGAATTTAGGGTAGTATAATGTTACCCTTTGCTACTATCTACCTAATTTCTAATTTCTAATTTCTTAGTAATAGTAGACTATGTTAGTTTATGAATAAGTTAATTAAGATAATCTAGTTTGCTAGGTAAGTTCGGCATTAGAATATTATTTTCATATATCAATCTATTTCAAGTTTCCGATTGATACTTTATTTGGAGGTAACTTGACATATTTCGATTTAAGTGGACAAGGATAATTGCATGAGCTAACATATCATTTTTTTGCTCATTATCATCCATAAAAGTAATGTTGCATATATGTGACCTATTAACCAGCCATCTGTAGAAATCTTGGAAGTATCGCTTGAAGTGATATAGACATGTATGTAGTTGTTACTTTTATTAGTTTTCAATATATATTGCCTGTATAAAATATAGGAGGATAGCTTAACGGGAACAGCAACATCAATGGATGTTTCGACAAAAGAAAACTTGGAATTTTTGGTGAAAATTGGACAAGATTTGCTCAATAAACCAGCCTCAAGGGTTAACCCTGAGACCGGGCATTATGAAGTTATTCCACATATTGGCACCAATGCAGATGCCCTTACAAGGTTCGATCTCTCGACCTTGTTTTCTAGATATCGACTTCATGACTTTATTGTACGCGTACATCATTACGTACATGTTTTATTTTTAAGAAACAATAGAAAATAATAGAAATTGTTTTGATATATAGATGAATCGTTAAAGTTATATCAATTGATTATCAATTTCAATTAACACAACATTGATGAAGTATTTGTCTAAACTTATATATAACCTTATAACGGACCATTTTAAGGATTATAAATTGTCTATATTTATATATATATAACCTCATAATAATGTTCACTTAAAGTGGTTACAATAAATATAATTATGATCACATTTTATTTACGGATTTTTCATTATGTGTGTAGGCTGGCAGAACGACTTTCCCAAGAAAGACATTATCGCAATTCCCAAAACACAAATGTTATCTACTCCAATTGAATTGATGCTTGTTGGAATATATGCTCACATGTGAAGTTGTCCCACATCGGTTGTGGAGAAGAGAAATGTTCACTTTATATAGTCCAATGGTCCTCCTCTTATTGCCAATTGGTTTTAGGAAATGTGGATTTCCTTTGGACTTGTGAAGTGGGTTTTCTCCTCCACCCGGGTATGGTCAGGCCCGTTTGCATTCTAACAATGCTCATTTGCAAGACTCAAATATTTTTGTAATAAACTTATATTTTGGTGTTTTATACTTCGTATTATATATATTATAATTTATAAATGCTAAAAATTGTAATTATAATTTCGCGATTTGAATTATTTGTTTTTTTACTTTTCATGGGATGCACTTTTGTGTAGCAGCTCAACTTCGATTTTAAGCTTTGTGGTTGAATATATGGTGAGTTTTGATATTAATTGTTTTCAGAAACTTGCTTAGCGTTTATTTAGCCGCTTGTGTTTTAAAAAACTTGGGGTACGACGACCGATGAATGTATTAGGTCGAAAAATTTTAACCTTAAAATCGATTGTAACAACCCGGATTTGGGGTGTTACATCGATGATGTCTTAATCTAGTGATTAAAACAGAAATATATATTGTGGATGTCTCCTAAACTTTACTTCGGGACATGTAGTAATGTTAAACAATGACACCACGTACTAACTTCACAAAACGCTTAAAAACAACCCAATTCAACTTGATTTACCCAAATGTCGTTAACTTATAAAAAAAAAAAAAAGAAAAAAAAAACACTAAAGTAAAATGCGTACCTAGTATTCCGAACATTATAAATTTTTAACATGTATTCCGTAGTCCTTAGAATTATACATGGGTAGGAGCCGTAGGACAATGCTATGAAAACACTTTTCAACTGTCTCTTCGTCATTTTCTTTTCACAAATAAATCAAGTAATATACATATTTTGCTTATATTGATAACAATGCAAGTGACATATACGTAGTATATGTTACTCCGTACGGAAGTTGGTTAAAAAAAAAAAGAAAAAAAAAGATTGATTATTATTTGAAGAAAACTCTTGGTAACACTGTTTAGGCTGTGTTTGACTAAATTAGCTAAAAAGATAGTTGAAACTAATAAGATAAGTGAAATTGAGAAACTGATAAGTTAATGGATTATTATTAATGTGTGTTAAAACAAATTGAAAAGCTAGTTGATATTGAATAAATTGACGTAAAAAGACACAATAACTATTAATTTCAGAAAATAATACGGAGCATAAAAAGGGTAAAATACTAGCATACTTAAAATTAGTTGCCTATTTTTTAAATAAATTACCTGAAATTGTTTTTCATTTCATCAGAAATTTTTTCCAATCAAACTTACCAAAATTCAAAATTTGACTGAAATCGTATTGAATGAGACATCATTAGATAATCAAACCAAATACGTGATCAAATTAAACACCTGATTTAACGTGCCAAACAGAGCCTCGGTCCGCTAAGATGCGTTTCTAATAGACCATGAAAAATAGAGTAACTGCTTACCTACCTACATACTCCACCTCAAAACTTCCTCCATTTCTTTGCAAGTTCATTGCGGCATTTCATCGAACACCTTCTATGCACTATCTACCCTCAGAAATCTTCCTTCAGGTGAGTTTCAACTCCATAAATCCCCAAAATTAAACCCTAATTTCACTCAATTACATCACCATTTCAATCAATTAACCTAATTTTGCATAATTATAATTCAATGAGAACATCTAACATCACCAATTCATTGATCAAAGGTACCAATTTTGCAAGAAAACAGCGGAATTTGATCCCAATTCCTCACGTTACGATACCCGAACCGAAAGGCCAAGATCGTGATTATATTAATGTGACATACAGTCATTTGATTCATAACGATTGGGATAAAATTGAGAGTACATTAACCGGTTTAAACGCGTTTCAACTAAAACATGTTTTGTTAAAGATTAAAAAAGATGTAGTTCTTGCGTACGAGTATTATAAATGGGTTGATAAAAGAAAGCCGAATTTGAATACACTCGAAACGAGAGCAATGATTGTCCACATTTTGACGAAGTACAGGAGGTTTAAGTCTGCTGAGTCGATTTTAAGGGAGGTTTTGGGGTCGGGTTTGGGTTTAAATGATTTGCCTGCGAGGTTGTTTGAGGCGGTTTTGTACTCGTATAGACTGTGTGATTCGTCTGCGTCTGTGTTTGACTCACTGTTTAAGACTTATGCTCATTTGAAGAAGTTTAGGGATGCTACAATGACGTTCTGTCAAATGAGGGATTACGGGTTTGTTCCTACGATTGAGTCGTGTAATGCGTTTATGAGCTCGTTGCATAGCTTGAATCGGGGTGATGTCGTGTTAGGGTTTTATAGGGAGACGAGGAAGTGTGGGATTACGCCGAATGTTTATACTCTGAACATGGTTATTTCTGCTCATTGTAAGTTGACTAATATCGAGAAGGCGCTGGAGATGTTTCATGATATGGCCGATATGGGGATATTGCCTACAGTTGCGACGTATAATACGATTATCGCTGGGTATTGCAACAAGGGCCTTCTCGCTTCTGCAATGAAGCTGAAAGTCGTGATGGAGAAGAACTGTTTGAAGCCTACTGATGTAACGTTTAATACCCTTATTCATGGGTTTTGCAAACAAGGGCGATTACATGAAGCACACAAGGTTTTAAGCGAGATGAGAGCGAAGGAAGTGGCGCCAAATACCGTAACTTATAATGCTTTGATTAATGGATATAGTCAATCGGGAAAAAGTGAGTTGGCGTATGAGCTTTACGAAGAAATGCTTAGACACGGGGTTAAGACTGATATTATCACTTACAATGCTGTAATCTTGGCCTTCTGCAAGGAAGGTAAGACTAAGAAAGCTGCCAACATCGTCAAAGAACTCGACAAGCAGAACTTCGTTCCAAATTCCTCGACTTTCTCAGCTCTTATTTTGGGACAGTGCGTCAGAAAGAACTCCGCACGTGCCTTTCAGCTATACAGAAGTATGATTAGGAATGGCTGCCACCCTGACTGTAGTACGTTCGAAAGATTGATATCGTCGTTTTGTCAGAATCAGGACCTTGATGGAGCAGTTCAGGTTCTGAGGGAGATGCTGAAGAGGAGCATGTCGCCTGCGTCTACTGTCCTGTCTGAGTTGTGCGACGGGCTCTGTCAGAGCGGAAACGAACATTCTGCTAGATCGTTGCAGGAGGAGATCAAAGCTAGATTTCCTGACTGTGAGCTACATTCCATAGTGTAGGAGTCGATAGCTTTGAGGCAAAGTTCTTGCCGATTCAGCAGTAATTAGAGCTAGCTATTTGTCCGGGGAGGCACAGCTTGGCCAGACCCGGCCCGCTCGTCCTTGAAGGCTGCCATTTGTCAGGCCGGACCATCCGTGATCCCAGCTCAACTCTCTTCTGATGAGGGTCGGGCCTCGGGCCTGAGACCATCATTATGCCCTTGGCCTATAACGGCTTACAACTTTCTTGATGGGCCGGGTCCGTGCTCAAGGAAAAGAGGCTGGAGTTGAGCTCGAAAAAAGAGGCACAACCAACCCTAGCCCAACCTTTGGCGGGTGCGCTTGACCTGGCCCTTGGCCGTGTCTAGCTATGATTTATATGTTTGTACTCTCTCTGTTTCAGTCATTTACTTACCTTTTTATTTTGAAAATGAACTTAGAATTTCGATTTTTCTTGATTGTTAGGCTCGGGCCATAGTGCATGAGTTAATAGAGTTGAGGCAAAGTTTTTGCCAGTTCAGCTGTATTTATAGGTTTGTACTTTGGTGAATCCAAATTTCATCTTTTGTTTTTGTATTTTTCCATATGTTATTTCATTTGCAATATAGTTATATAGCCATAAATGTGATTTTTCTTTTGGCTTTGGACTTTAAAGTAGGATGGTATAAAGTCGATTGATTACTTTTAGGCTTGATCAGATATAAACCGAATCGGTAGTAGTCTCAGAATGTCTTATAAGCACAAGCCATCCTCAAGGGTGGAACCGCGATGGGTCGTGTCATTAGTCATATCGTGGCGCCAATCATGTTGTGCTTCATGTCCATTGTACCAAAGTGACATGTTTAAAGCCATGGCAAATTTGGAATTTGCAGCGCAAGACCTTGCTGGCTAGCGCAATAGCGTGTGCAGAGTTCAAAATAGCGTACACGGGCCATACAAGTTTCTTAATGAAAGATCACTTTAGAAGATGTAAAAAAGCTACTCTCTTGAGCCTTAGCACTTTGCCCCTCGTCTCTATGACGCCGCACAAGGAGACATGAGGGGCAAAAATACTCCATAGATCGAGGTATTTTGTGGATTTAGCACACTCTTTAAGAGGCATCCGCCCTAAAGAGTCTGTCAGCTGTAATATAATAGAAGACAATAACATCATGAAAAATTAATAAATACGAGTAAATTATATGAGCTAGTAACAAATTTAGAGTCTCGGTCTAACAAATACACTCATTTACCATAGAACCCACAGTATGCCAAAGCGTAAGGACGTCTTCAAATGCAATCTATGTCACTACATGTTTTTTTTTTCAAAATTTTACTTCATATATACACCAAGGAATATTGTCCTGACTGTTCTATATGACTTATCCCAATTGCATAACATTAGAAGCTATGGTGCTTGAACATACAAAAAAGGAAACGAAAACAGTGATAAATGTCTAATGCTGATTATGAGAGTGAACTAGTAATCCAGACGATCATTGGCTCAAGGCAGTATAAATCAGTTGGTGGAGCTCTGCGCGCCTCGCTATCATGTAAAGCAACCATCTAACTGATCTCTTGAAGACGACCCTGTATCAGCACAGCGAGGTAGCACGAATGAGCTTGAGAAATAAAAGCTATGCTGGGCCGACGGTCGTTCAGAAACCTAGAATAGATCAGGAAGACCAATACTAGTAACTCTGCTTGTTAGGGCA
>JAUEKU010182952.1:0-10212 GCA_032274805.1 Gypsophila paniculata | reverse complement strand
AAACAGATCTTTGCTTCGAGTGTCGGAGTCGTGTCGACTTCCGGTGAGTCAGACACGTGTCAAGTGTCGTGTCTGCAGGAGTGTCGTGTCGACACGCGACTCGCCGGAGATCTGACGTGTCGGAGTAACTATGGCTAAGACATACCGAGCATCACTCCATTCTATTATCTATAACCATGATGAGTAATCTTTTATCATGCTTAGGCCTTAAACAGTAAGTGCTTCTGTTTTTGGAATTTCATTTAATGTGCAGCTTGCTTATCTTCCGCATAAGAGATGCGATTTGATCTTGGATGACGAGAACATTGACATGTTCATTGCCCAAGCCGGAATTGCGGAGATTTCTGACGACATTATGAAACAGGAGAAAAAGCCTCGAAAAAATGGGCTTCTGAAGTGGATAAAAAATCAGGTATCAACATTATTTCAGTAGGTTTGATCTCTAGTCATTTCATACATGTACTGCACATCATCTTGAGGGATGACATCTGTGCAATTAGTTACACATAGACGGACCTTTGAGTGATGTTTGACAATGATGTACCGAGATGATGCATGTGAAGTACCCTCACTTCTTAAGATAGCCATGTAATAGGAACTGAACTGCTGGTGAAGAGGATGTGAGACAGGGAGAAGGAGACAAAGTAAAAGTCAACACTAGGAATGTCTAGTAATGTTTTGTTTAGAGCCTTCACATATGGGTTTGGACACGTCTGCGTTCTCTACTTATGTGCATATATTGGTTGTCACCATTCACTAATACTCTTAAAAATTTACAATGTTCATGTTTTGCTAATATGCCTGGAATTCTTTTGCTTTGTTACAATGGTTACTTATTGTCTTATCTTGGAGGAATAACGTTGTGGAATTTAAATTCATTGAAGTGATTAAGTATAAACCTGTGTGTATTCATGGGGTTACTCATCACTACTTCAAAAGAAAATGAAAGGTTAAAAAACAAAAAGGAAAATTTGATAAGAATAATTCCACTATCACCTTTGTTGGGTCTTCTCAAGATAATCCCACCTTTCATTATTCTCCTTATTGTCCCACCTTTTAACATTTCTTCTCAAAATGGGTCTTATCTTATTAACCATCTTTAAATTAAGTTTAAACTAATTTTAATTTAATTCCATTTATATTAATCTTGACCCATTATTTCTCTTAAATATTCACATTATTTTTATTCTCTCACAAAAATATTGGATTAAGCATATTTTATTAATGATTAATGATTATAAATAAAGGTCCATTATGAGAAGACAAACTAAAAGGTGGGATTATTTTGAAAATATTGCAAGGTGGGATTATTTCGAGAGGAGATGACAAAGGTGGGATTATTTTTGACGAATTTTCAAAAGATGGAACAGTTTTTACAGAACGAGACCAGTACTCTGATTCATTTTGCAGATGCTACTGCAGTACTCGAAAGTTTGCAGTAGGCTTTCTCTTATATCTATTTCTTCATTGTGTGCCAGAAAAAAGATGGTACCTTGGGCACTAACAGTGATAAGTCGAGTGTGGTCAAATCAAGTAGTACTAGTACGCCTTCAACCTCCCATGCAGAAAATGTCAATTTTCACGCAGAGTCCAAGGTTTCTCAATCTCTTATTACGGAACAGATTGGTTCCGCAGAGCATTCGCCAGTGGCTAGAAGTGACAGAGAAACGCCTGAAGATAAATTTTTTGGATGGGAAACTTCATTGGTATGTTGAGTCATTTTAACTTGGCTGCAGGTGTAGATTGTTTTTCTATACTATGCTGTAGTGGTTATAAATGCCGTCTGGTAGTTTGGTTCCAGTTGTAAGCCCCACACTTTTTACTCCCTGAGACTAATGTGACGTGGTCAAACCTTCATGCTACTGGTGTGCTTCATCTAGGATTGAGAATTAGCTACAGAAATAGGAGCTGCAACCTAGTAGATTGTCTGGCTAGTGTGTGCGACCTAATCTCGTTTCACCCGTCTTCTTTTAATGTTTTAATTTTTTTGGTGTTATATAAAAAATATAAAAATATTCTAGTAATGCTTGCGGTTTTACTCGTCACGTTTACCTTATGCCTTAGCTCTCGTTGAGAAAGTCTGAAAATGTAGGAAATCTCAGTTCTTTGATGGTACTGATGTCGAAATGCAAAAATCTGGCTTATTTATTAATGAATTATATTAATAATTGCACTGCTGAAATCATTTAGATATACATTACCTTCTCTCTTCTAAATTCAGTATAGATGACAAGTAGCAGGGAACTTTTACATGCAATCCTTCATTGTTTCAACAGCATCTCCAATGCTGTGGAAATTCTTGCAATTAATTACTCCCTCCATGTTTCTAGTTTGCTTCCCACTTTCTTTTTTACGAAATTTATCTTTTTTTCTTTCCCCTTCTCGTTTTTTTCTCATTTAGCTAAAAGTTTAATTGGTTTTGACCAAATTTACTTCAATCCATTACTTTATTGCGGAGTATTTTTTTTTTCACTTTATCGCCTACTTGCCTAATACTTTAGTATGATACTCCGTAACAATTTTCTTAAAGAGTGTGTAAGTAGAAGTGGGAAGAAAAAGAATAAACGGAAGGAGTATGATTTTTACATGCTAACTTCACGTCATGTTTATGTATACGTTTACTTATCAAAATTTCCATCTAAAGATTGATTACACTGCCAGACAGGTACAAAATTAATCAATCAGATTGATACCCTGAGGGAGCAGAAAAATATTCTTTCTGAAGAAGTTGCACTCCATTCACGCATATTGAAGCGTTTGTCTGAAAAAGCTGCAGATAATCCCAAGAAGAAGCAGATCCATGTAAGACTTAAATTGTTCAAGGAGTTTTAAACATCTATAGAGCCTGTACGTTAACATGTTGTCTGTCTGGCTTGAAGGATAAGATTAGAAAATTGAATGAAGAAATCAAAGCGAAAAATGAACAAATATTTTTCCTTGACAAGCAAATTGGCAATACCATGGTCGTCAACCATGATAAGATGGACAAATTGGAGATGTCACAAGTAAGTTGTGTTTCCATTTTTGGTTTAAGAGTTCCTTACCAGTCCGTATCTAAACTTCCATTTCTCTTCTCTTCACTTCTTGGCTGATTACCAGACTATATCTGAACTTAGCAGCCGATTGGATGAGAATTCTTCTCAACTTGAGGTACTGTTTCGTTTTTCTTTCTTTTATCCCTTCATTCAACTTGTCCATATCTGACGTTGATGATTCTGTCCACCTTTAGCTTAAAACTGCAGACAATCAAATAATCCAAGACCAGTTCAATCAAAAGGTATATATAAAGCATAGTGTTATCTACTTTTTTCCTCCTTTTTGTTTTGAGAAAAATTAGTGCTACCAACTTAAGAGTTTTATCATTGATCATCGTTTATATTGAAAGCTTCTTCTAACCTATTTTTGTACTGCATGGCAGAGTTGTCAATGTGACAAATTACAGGCCGAGATAGCTTGTTTGAAACAGCAACTTTCTGCAGTCCTGGAACTCAAAAATGCAAATCCTACGATCGGTGAATCACATCAGCTTGGTAGTTACCAATCCTCTGTAGGCGGTATAGATATGATCAAAGATCACACATCACTGAAAGATATGAGTGATAAGTTGCTGCTACGAGTCCAGGTTATCTAAATTTGCTGTTGCGTGATTCTATGACCTATAGCGTATCTTTTTAATGCATTTGATGACTATTATTCTTGTACAAATTATCCTGTTCCCATTACCCTCCAGCGAAACAACAGGCTGGGGTGCTCATTATTATACCGTCAAAGAGATGAAACATGAAGGTGTATCGTTTTCTTGGAGGTTGAGTTGATTACCAGAAGTAGGTATAGGCCAAAATTAGATGCGTTTTGGAAATATAGAACTATAATATAGAAGCAAATGAAAGGATTTCATGAATATTTTCGTGGGACCGAAAATGAAGTTTTCAGCTGTACATGTCAAACCATAAATTAGTAAGTGCTTTCGGCGTCCAAAAGATCCTAACTGATTCTGGTTGTACTTTCTATTAGTGGAATACCCATGAATAGGAATAATTAGAGGATGAAATATCTTTTATAGGATACATTTCTCATGTTACGTTTGTGTGAGATTATTATTTTCTGAAATCTTAGTTCTATCATCAGTTGTCTGACAAATGTTAAATCATAAAGTCCACATTTAATGTGGATTAGGATTCTCTACAGTTCACCAAGTAATTGCATTCGTAAAGTTACCATACATACCATTTTAATTTTAATTTACTCGTCAGTATTCTTGTCGCTCGATTTACCACCCCTCCCTGGAATTGCATAACATTCTCCACTACTAATGGTGTCATTTCGTTCTGCATATGGTCCGTAGTGGCACTCGAAAATTCGTATCCTAAACTCTTTTTCATAAAATTACCCGACTGGTTGACCGTTAAGGAAGGGGTGACACTTTCTGCAGGCTCAAACGTTGAGACGTAGAGCTTAGTAGCTAGGTTTTACTGGGCCTCATTAGGTTCCAGATGTTTACAAGCACAACTAGGTAGGTCATTGGGGCGGCACTCACTATCTTGTCCGAAACCCGTCGGTCATTAGAACTTGAGGACAAAATGGGTGCGCATTTTGATGTACCATAATATTCTAAATTCGTCGTTGTCCAATTTCTGACTATTTCCATGTTTCCTTTCTCGTAAAATAGGCCAGTGAGATTGAAGTACTAAAGGAGCAAGTGATTGATTTAACTGAGACAAATGACCAACTGGAACGACGAAATAAAAAGCTTGCAGAGGAGAGTTCATATGCCACAGGGTTGGCTTATGCTGCAGCTGAGGAGCTTAAGGCATTATCAGAGGAAGTCACCAAGTTGATGAATCAAAACGAAATGCTATCTACTGAACTAACAGCTTTAAAGAATTCTTCCGCTCGATGCAAGACAGTGGGCCCACCAAGAAATTGAAGGTAAACCATCACAACCACCGCTCCTCTCCGCTTTGGATCTTAAGAAAGCATTGGATGTTAGTAGAGAGCGCGAAATGGTGTATGGGGCCGCCCTCCAGGAAAATGATCAAATGAAGTTATTGCTTCAAACAAAAGTGGACGGGTCTAAACAAAGAGAAGCATTTCTAGAGAACGAGCTGGCTAACTTGTGGGTTCTTGTATCCTAGTTAGAACTATCCATAGGACTGACCGATGTGTCTGAGATGTCACGATAGCGTAAGATAACCGACAATTATTTTATATTATTAACCCGCAAATGTTCATATTTTGTTGATGCACATAGGTTTGGGCGGAAGTGGTAAGTTAAAATTCTGGCAACATGACTAGTCTGAGGCTTAGTTTTAACAAACCCATTTGGTTTTGATTTAAGTTTTGCTGTGTGGAGCTTTCTGATATTGAAACCCTAATTCCATTGTAATTAGACCATTAGATGTCCTTTTGATCTTTACTCGATTTTGTGGTTATTTACGGTTTCTTTAAGACCTAGATTTTTATTTTTTGTCGCATTATTTTCGTTTTGTATATTATAACACATGCAACATCGTAACCCTAATTGTTTGGAAGTTATCAAAGACGAATTTATCGGTGATCACATTCTCCCAAACATTTGTAAAATGACAGTTATTCAATGAGTTTAGAGCTACCTGAGAATAGTTTGTTAAGTTGGTCATAATTGTCAATTGTTATTTCCATATATACACATATTTATGAATCGGATTTGTATTAGAAATTTTCATTTATTTGATTTTAGGCTTTCTTTCGACACACGCAATAATAATAACCTTTTTCAAAACGAGTTTTTTCTGAGGCAGAAAACATACGCGAATTAACTGAAAAAAGAAAACCATTTCATTCAATTTTACTATAATCAATAATACTTGAGACAAATATTTATATACTCGCAGATGAGGCGATGACAACATCCTATGCGTGTCCGTGATATTTACTATAGAACAACGTAACAATAATCCTCCATACGTGCAATTTGCTACAAGTCTACACCAAAATTTACGAAGATGACCTCAGTTTCTTTGTTTATTATTTCATGCCTCATGTATAAGAAGTTTAGATTAGCATGCATCAACGTTAACAACTTAACATATTAAGTACAGTGTATCATCCAAAATATTTTATACGAGCAATAACAAATCTAGCGGATAATAAAAGGATGGATTAGAATTAATTTGACAGCGTAAAATCGTAAATACATGTTAGAGTAGTCACCAAAATACGAACGAAACGTTAACATTTATCTCTAAGGTACATGTCTTCGTTATACATATATCTTGTTTTGAGACATCAAACATTACAATAGAAATCAAACATCAACCACTACACAAACATGACTTAACAAATTTTAAAAATAACTGAAGACGAATGCTTATGATTATCATGGCGAACGCCCACGAAATAATCTTGAACATTAGTCCCTAAACAAACTTGACTTACTGTGCACTTATGGTCCCATATGTTTGACTAATCACGCCTCCCTGTCTCGATAAGTAATTTATTTAGGCTAGAAAGTTAAGCGACAACTCAAAAACAATACTAAGAAACGCAAGACGACCAAGTACTAAAGAAAAAAACAAGAACAACAAAAGTATATAAAAAAAGAGAACACGATAACACCTATGAAACCTCATATTGATCACCTATCGAAAGCCTTAAATCTAGTGACACCCTATTGGACCTCGTTTGTCGACTAGTCGTGCCTGCCATGGTCGCAATAGGCATGGTTTGGAATGAGGGTTGTTGTGCTGATGCTGGTGGTGAGGCTTGTGGTTGCGGTTGAGGAACAAGTAATGGAAACAATTCTAGTGATGGCGGTGCTTGTGGTTGTGGTTTCGGTGGAGGAATCATGAATGGGACACATTGCCATGATGGCATTGTTGTAGATGGTGCTTGTGGTTGTGGTTTCGGTTGAGGGACCATGAATGGTACAGATTGCCATTCTGGTCGTTGTGGTGCTTGTGGTTGTGGTTTCGGTTGTGGAATCACAAATGGAATAGTTTGCCATCCTAGTGGTGGTATAATAGGTGGTCGTTGTGGTTGTACCACGCAGTATCGTATGCGTGGCCTACCACGTGGAGGACGATGAGTCTTACGGTGAAGTTTTAGGGTAGCCTCTTCCTTAAACTTCTTGTCACAAAGGTCACAACCATAACAATACAACATGTCATGATAAGAACTTATAATGTAATCATCCTCTAAGGACGATGATTGAGACTCTTCAATTTGGTACTCATCTTCCATGAGTCTTTTGCCCTTGTTTTTAGTGGGTCCCACGACTTCTTCCCCTTCTTCAAATGGAGATAACGTAGGAGAACTCCCAATACTTTCACATGATGTACTTGGGCATTTGACTATCCCTCTCATATTCTCCATTGTTGGCTAAATGAAATAGAAAGGAGTAACTATCACAATTTTGTATATTCTTAGAAAAGGTGATTATGAGGGTTTTTTGTGTGATGTACTCCGTACTACGAAGTATAATTTATTTATAGGGTAACGAACTTAACGAAATATCACTGATTAAAAAATTTAACTGAAAAGGTATGTTTTAAAATTATTTTTATAGCGACACATTTTATATTTCACGGTTTTTAAGACCACATTTGTATTGACACATTTTTTTCGTTTGTGCATAGCTTTTTTTTTTTTTTTGGGTCAAATTTTAAAATTTTATAAGGAATAGCAAATGTAAACATATTGATGTCAAACTAAAATTTTTAAAATTTTTCAAATACATTTAGTGTCAACATTTTGTAAATTTGATTTCAAATAATGCATGATAGATTGGATTGTATGAGAGGGATTATGAATTTTGAAAAGTAATTTAAAAAATATACTTTAAAATGGAGAAATCAAGATATATTTCTTTTTATTCTATAAAAATTTGATTAATAACGTATTGATGATTACATTAACCTGAAATGAAATGACCCGAACTTTTTCTTTTTAAAATATCTTTATTTTTATTGACAATTTAATTTATTGGTAAACGTTAATGAGTGCTTGTAATATAATGGTTGATTTAATTTACATAAATACTTGAGTGAGACGGTCTCCCAACAAGTTTACTGTGAGACCTCTCACATTGATGGTAATTACATTTATTGTTGAAAATAGTAAATCTCACGGTGTGAAACAGTCTCATGGAGACCTAATGATTAATTTATCGGTTAAACCAATGGAAAAACATGATTGTAGAGTGTATTATTTTTGTACACGAACTTGGAAATAAATATTTTTGATTTGAAATAAATAACGGAGCAATAATATTTAGAAATTATCCAAGGATCAAACTCGATTGTTTTCTTAATTTGATGTCATAAATGTCACATAATGTGAACTCTAAGATCACTTATCATTTATTTTCCTTTATCCCTCTCATCAGTAATCCATTTTTGCTTACTTTCTATATTAATTTTTTTTACGCATTTAATTGTTTTCATGTCGGGGTGTTCAAAAAGTGGTCCGGACCGGTAAAATGGACCGACCCGGACCGGTCGGTCCGGTCCGGTCCGGCCTTGGACCACACACTAACCGGTCCGGTCTCTGGGTCTAGAAAAATGAAGCAACCGGTCTTAGGTTCGGTCCAGTCCGGTTCAATCACGGAAAAAAATTTAAAAAACACTTATATTAGGAGGTCCGGTCCGGGTTTGGACCGGACCTAAAGATTTTAGGGCCGGTCCGGTCCGGGTTTCCTTTTAACCGGTCCGGTCTCCGAGTTTAGTATTTAGGGGAAACCGGTCTTCGAGTTTAACCGGTCCGGTCCGGTCCGGTCCGTGTTTGGACCGGTGAACACCCCTTTCATGTACGATGCAAATTCAACATCTTATAAACATTCGTCAACATCTTATAAACATTCGTCGTGAATAGTGTATACTAAAAACAGCAACATAAAATATACAGTTATGTCATACAAGAAGTTTAAGAAACCATCTACGTTATATGTTTCAGGTTCAACAAAAGTTAGTTTAGAATCTGATTTAATTTGAATTTTTTCTGTTCAAGATCCGAATCTATTTGCATTTTCAATTCCTGCTAGTATTTATTACGCCATCGTTTTTTCTCCCCATTGTATTTTGCACAATTTTTGAAAAAATAATAAAAGAATGATAAAATAATACTCCCTCCTATCCATTCCAATGGAAACATGGGTTTGGACACATTTTTTAAGGGTTGGGGGTATTGTGGGAAGAAAACCATTTATTTGTAGAGAGGGTAATTAATTAGTATAACTAAACTTACTTTATTAACAAAAAAATAAACTCAATTAATAAAAAGTAAAGTCAAGTAACAAAACGTAACTCAATTAATAAAAGTAAACTCACTTTATTAATAAAAAGTAGCTCAATTAACAAAAAGTTGTAATAAAGATAATGATATTTTGTTATAAATAATCAGAAGTTGTAAGGTATTTGGGTAAAATTTTTTGCCAAAAATAGAATGTTACCATTGGAATGGATTGGACAGAAATGGAAAGTGTTACCATTGGAATGGATAGGAGGGGGTAGTACAAGAGGCCGAAGTGGGCGATAAATTTAAAAAAATGATAAATTACTGGTGTGAATATAAGTTGTGATGTCATTTTGTGTAATATAAAGAAATAAATTGAGGCAATTTGGTCAAAATACATTATACTTTTACCAAAGGAAGAAAAAAGAGTGCAAAAGATAAATTATAAATTTCCAAAAAAGGAAAGTGAGAAGAAAATAGAAGAATGGAGGGAATATATTATACAAATTCGAAAAAGAAAGTTACTCAGTAATTAAACATATACTCCCTCTTATCCAATATGTTCCTCCAACATTGGTGTGACACAATTCTTAAGAAAAATGAATAAAATACGATCAAAGTTGTTGAGGTCTTCCCATGTGTGCGCAGGGGCACCAACCTCCCATTTGTTGGATCACGTTACGATTTTGATGATGCCAATATTTTTGTCATATGATCGTTGGGTTGTAGTTGTGCTGTTTGTAGTAGGTTGATGTTGCTCGAATCGATACCTCTCTCGTTGAAGTGATGAAGAATGAAGACTAAAGACTGAAGAGTCGTATTATTTGACATAATTTGTAAAATGTGAATGATTATTAACTATGGTGACTGGTGAGGTTATTGCTTCTGGTTATCGGCTAGACTGTTGTAGATACCCGTATCCGTACCCCCAAAACTGACCCGATGATGAATTGGACTTAAGCATTTTAATTATAACAATGCCGTTTGAATTTATCGATTTCG
>JAUEKU010182941.1:0-10212 GCA_032274805.1 Gypsophila paniculata | reverse complement strand
TTTCTATAATACAAAATTAAAGATATTTAATTTACAAAATGGGTGCAATAAAGCCGAATGAGGGGTTTGGATATGAACGGAGGGAGTAGTTATAAATAACAAAAAATTTACGAGAATTTTTTTTTATATTTTTTAATAAGAAAATTGTTTTTAATATTTTTACCTCTTACATTATTAATATGTGT
Organism: Gypsophila paniculata; assembly: GCA_032274805.1. Taxonomy (NCBI): domain Eukaryota; kingdom Viridiplantae; phylum Streptophyta; class Magnoliopsida; order Caryophyllales; family Caryophyllaceae; genus Gypsophila; species Gypsophila paniculata. Next base: position 10,027 of record JAUEKU010182941.1, on the reverse strand, counting down.
CTAATAAATTACCCGTTTGAAAAATCAAAGAAAATACGAGTAATAGTGAAGCCTGGCGTTGAGGTCAGTTAAAGCAGCTCAATGAAATGTTGTTAAAGACCAATACGTGCCATAGGATGGCTTGAACATAAGAAAGCCTTTCACTGGCTGCTTTTGTCCCTTATGGTGGTTCCAAAGCATTGTTTTTGTGTGAATTTTTCTCTTGCTATTGTCGAAAGCATTTTAAAAGCTATTTTTTTTTTAACCGTAGTGTCCACGCCAACAACAATGTATAATTTTCTCGCCGCATGTGCTTTCATGAAGAGGTAACGTCTGGTTAAGGAGTTTGCCCCATTCTCATGGGCAAATATCGAACCCTTGATCTCATGATTAAGGGATAAGGTTAGCATCCACCACACCAAACTCACTTGATTAGCTAATATAATGTTATGTTTGAGCTATATCTTAATACCAACACCATTGGAGGAAGCTAATCATGGAGTGTGTTTTAAGATTTTGCTTAATGGAATCTCACTCATTTCACCTTTATTTAGACAATAAGGTGTCCCTTTATTTTCCTATTAATTTCATCTGTGCACAGAAATACTCTCTTAAATATCAAAATGATACAAGAGATAAGTCTTAATAAAGGAATAAGGATGACTAGGAATGCAAACGTTGTGCGGGTTTGTTGATTGCACTACTTCGGTGTGCCGTTTACTCAATTGGAGGAGGGTCGTCATTGTGCGGGTTTGTTGAGTTGACCTCTCCAGTCTGATTTCTAAGGAACCTCACATGTGCGGGGGTGTTAAGAAAACTCCAAGATGAATATAGCCCACATGTGAGAGATCCACATCGATGAGTGAGGAAGAAATTGAACACTTTATAATATCAAGAAGTTTCACACTACACGTCATGAAGTTAAGTATCAAGGTCGGAGTATAATGCATGGGACAAAAGTATTGTCTTTACCATGATCATGAACAACTATCCTGCCCTATCTTGGTCAGCGCTAGATCGTCAAGCTCTAATTCTAATTGTTGCGCCAATAAATATAGCCAGTTACATAAAGATACATTCGTCTATTCTTCAAACAGTCCCAAATCAGCATGAATGAAGCCTAACCAAATCAATCTATGAAAGCAAACCAAGGTTCTAAATACCATTCATCACAACAATTAGTAACCAATTTGACAAAATTTTGAAATTACCGCAATTGCTTTAGGAGGCCGTAGTAATCAAGATAAGACCATGATGACCGTGATCAGGCAACAAGGATCGACTCCGAGATAACCCAATTAAAAAATTAACACCAACAAATAAATCACCCAAGGGATGTCATGTTTCAAAATAAAAATTTGTGGGAGATTTTTGTAGTTTTAACATAAACTTCAAACTAAAACACACACAAATACAATACAAAACTATACGGTGTATAAGACTTGGAACTACAATTGCATACGTCTACACAGCTGACATGCGAAAATGGCATTGAACTTTCAATGTCAGGAAGAATGGAATGAACTTTACTCCTTTAAACCACCGGCTCTGTAGATGAGATTCGGTCTTATACAATGATACAATGAAGCAGCTACTTGCTAAGTTACGTCATCCAAAGGCTTGAATACTCTCCAAAAGTTCGAAGGGACTACAACGTACTCCTCTGCAAAGCCCTTGATAATCTGCTACTTTTGTGATCTATCTTACACATAAGTTTAGTCCTAAAACGAGAAAAAGTAAAACAGAGAAACTGAGGCAGAGCTAAAAAACTGTAGTATATCAAGTGAAACCGATGCTAGACTTTTCCATCACACGGCATAAAACCAAAACAATCACACACACACACACAAACGCACACCAACTATCAAAAGCGATCAAATAGAACATAGAAAAACAGTGGAAGATGTGCAACAAGTTAATGTCATGGGATGAAACGTACATCAAAGGTAGAGAAACACCTTAGCTGTCGCGAAATTAACTCAGCAGTAGATACCATCTAGGCATCCATCAACATCGAGCATCAGTAGCTCGAAAATATTCAAATCAAAAGAGCTCCAGCTTAAGAATTATAAGAAGAGAAAGTTTAGGTGAATAGTAAAGTTTTGGTGACAATGTACTACCCATTAAAGCAACCATTAGAGAAATAAACACGAGACTATTTTTCTTGATTAAACAAAACCAGAGTAACTCTGACAAAAAAAGAGCTAGTATTATGATAAATCTAACAGAGTAAGAGATATTGGAACATTTAGCTAGTACTAGTAGTTATCAGAGACAGTTAAGACACAAAAATCGGTCTATGAGAAATGAGGTCGTTTAAACAAAGTCTTAATGCTGGATTATGGTGTATAACAACAAATTGATGTTAATTTGAATCACTACCGAGTCATATTTTCGATTTGCAGGACGTAATTAAGCACAAATTAACATAACTAATGGAGCTAAAAATCGGTTGTTCTCTCCTATAACGATTTAGTGAAACAAAATGTAATTGCTGAAGTTGTCTACCCTTCTTAAATACAGAGTCCAAAGTATAAATTCGCTACAATTAAACCGAGTTTAGATCGTATGTCATTTTTATGCCATATCTCACGTCCTATTATGTTATTCTTTTAATACGTGATTACATTGACGATAAAACGTGTTATCACATATATCAAACTGATAATGTGTCAAAAAAAGAGGGGTTGGACATGAAATCAAATACAAAATGCGACACAGACTCTCCAATTAGTTAATCATACGTAACCAAACAATTGAATCATACTACTGTACTCGTGCAGCAAGCTCGACACAAAAAGTTTTTCAAGCTTAGTCGGAACAATATAGTGTCCGAAAATATTTTACCCTAAAGAATCATAAACAGTAAATCCTATATATATGCTATTAAAATATCTACAACAGTGTCAATTTACTACGTGAGTCACCTAGTCTAGGAGTAGTAAAAAAGTGTGCGTGTTTGATTTGATTTGAAATCAACAGTTAAACAAACTATATATCATCGTCATCGTCAGCACTGTTATCTACCTATTCTTTACAATAGTCTTCTCAACCTTCTTTCATTCTTCTTTTTTCGAAAAATAAATTGATACGGAATACGTCTTTCGTTTCAATTAATTATATACGGAGTACATTTTTATTCACATCCTAAACAACATAAACGAATAACAGCTATTTTACCGATGGACAATATTTCGTTACGTTTCAATTAATTGGACCAATGGATCGACAATATATACAGAGTGTGAGAGGAAGAGGTCCGAGAGACGGTTGGAAAGAGAAGGTAGACGACAATACTCATCCTAAACAACATAAACAGTTCGAAGGTACAGATCTTCGTAAAATTACTAGTTTCATTATCAAACCACCAGAATATCGAACAACGAACAGCTATTTTACGAGACAATGACAGCAACGACGACGACGACAGCAACAACCACAAAACAATGACAATGACGATGACGACGACGACAACGAGCATACAATCGTAAAGGACGCCATAAAATAACATACGAACACATAGTTTTTCATAAAATTCACAATTTCATGAACTAACAAAATCACCAGAATAACGAATAACGAACAAAAAACTATGAAAATAACTCCAATTATTCAACAGAACAACAAAAAAATTCAAAAAAATACATAAAATCATAAATGACGTCTTAAATTAACATACAATCACATAAATTTTCATCTCAATGAAGTATACAACATGTAAACCCTAATTCAAGCGTAATACGGCAGAAATTTCACGAAAAATTTACAAAAACACAAATAAAAATCAACGAACAAAATTACAGTAACATAAAACAGAGAATTTACCTTGTCAATCAACGATGCAATTGATGAAATTGAAGAATGAATCATAACAAACCTCCACATTATAAATTCATTTGAAAAAATTTGAAACGAATTAAAAAAAAAAAAAAAACAGATAAAATTAGAAATTCAAAAGAGTTGAATATCTTTTATTTTATTTTTATTTTCTTTTTTTTTTTAGGAGGTTTCTATTTATTTGCTCTCAAAAATTTGAGAGATATTTTTCTTTATTTTTTGAGAGAGGTGGTTTTATAGTTTATGTTGAAGTGAGGGAAGGAGTTGGTAAAGATTTTCTTTTTTTTTTTTCTTGGATGAAGCAAAGATATTTGTATACATGATACTACAAGAGTAACAAGACCGTCAAACATTGGTGAGGATTTTCTCGACTTTTATGGAAAAAAAAATATTCAGTTCGTTCCGATCATTTATATATTTATTTTATTTTAAAATGGGAGTATCAATTATTTGTTAACTTTTTTCTTTTTTGTTAACTTTTATTATATTAATTGACCACTCACATTCATCATTTTCTGTCTTCGATCTCCAATTGATCGTCTTAGTAGTCTAGGGAGTAGGGATATAGATGTCTTTTATCGGATTTTCTCGGTCTTTATGTCAAAATGAAGTGTAAACGAATGGCCGGAATGGAGGGAGTATATAGTTCATTTTAGTCCAATAATATACTCCCTCCATCCCAGTGAATTGTTAACGTTTGATATTTGGTAGTTTATACATGATATAATTAACCTTTATATTTTTATGGATTATACAATTTTAATATAATGTACATGTAAATGAACATGTTATAACGACTTCCGTGTATTAAGTTACTATGTATTTGTTCTTATACTACTTCATTTATTGCATTTATTTTTGTATCAAAATTGAAACGTTAACGATTGACTGGGACAGAGGGAGCACATAAGATTATATGTATGATTAATGGGTTTTAAATTATTTCATAAAGAAGACTATAAAATGATGAAATGAAAATAGTATAATAATTATGTTTTCTTTCACTGATTAGGTCTTACCCTATTGGTTAAAATAGAAATAACATAAATTATAGGTCCGAAATTCAAATCACTCTCCCTTAAGTTATATTGGCATTGGCTTGAACGATGGATAATACATCCTTACGTTAAGGATGTTGGTGGAGTACAATAAACAGAACACTACGATACTTTTGCTATGAAGTCCAAAGAACCATTGATATTTTTATCTTCCGAGCATTTAGGTCATGTCCATGGTGAAATTTTATAAATTTCAATTCAACATGTCTTAAAAAAGAGTTATTTGAACTACTTGCCGTTCACGTCTGGTCAATTCATCATATATATGCACATAAGGTAAGGTGACACACTAATAATTACATGTTTCCAAATTTGAAAAAAAAAATTTATTTTTGTTTCAGGGAAAAATCCGAGCCCGGCTAGTTTTAAACTAAGTGAATGTTAGCATCTTAATTAAATATAATACAAAAAAAAAAAAAAAAAAAAATTTAAACCAGAAATCTATTATCCATGATACTCCGTCATAACTCATCACTTTTAGGCTAAGAGGTTTTTTTCTTACGGTGAGATGTAAGTAAATGAGACTAGAGAAGTAGAGAGTACATATTCTGAATGCCTACATTACAAACCGGTTAATAGCTGACACCAAAAGTCCAACCCAACATGTTAAAACACTAGCAAGTCCAAGTGGGTCATAAGCCATCCAGCAAAATTATAAGCAAACAGTCCATTGTGCAACGTTTGTGTTCATTTGGTAGACAACTAGACCTATACAGCTACATAACCTACATTGTTAGGGTGCAAACCCAAGTCCCACGTCGGTGATGTATGAGATCTTTTGGTAAGAAGTTTCAAAAAAATTCGTGAAGGTTTGGCCCAAAGCAGACAATATACTCTTAAATGTCATTCATGCAAACCTCCTCCCATAGGCTAATATAATTAAAGGAAATTATATCACAATGCAAGGAAAGTAACATTGTACTCTTTCCAAAGCTCAAATTAAACACTTAATTAATGTTATAATCACTTTAAATAATTCTCTTAATATGTGTGCATTTTACTAGAACGACATATAAAAAATAAACGAGGGAGTATATTACTATGGTTCTTTCGAGTGCAAGCTTGCTTACACTTAAGTGTTGATTCAAACCCAAAAAGTAGCTGCACCTATTACGCGATATTATATGCTCAATATTATTTTATTCAATTTATTTATTTAATTTTTTTCCTTGAGTTACGAAATTGTTAATTTATTATTGTGTTTTTAAATGTTTTTAAATTCTTAAATCAGGTGGGGATTGTTGGAAATTATTAGTGTGATCTAAGAGTTTAATTGTTTTTTTGTACGCAATTAAGAATTTAATTGTGAGATTGTAATATTTGATGAATTATTTATACTGTATATGATATTAATGGGTCATTTATCATCATTGTTTTGATAAGTAGCCATCTAAAATTTTATATTGGTCAATAACAATTATGATAATTTAAAGCTATTGTGATAAATTTTAATAAACACTTTTATAGTGTTTGTGTAATTTATTAGTGTTTTTGTAACTCCGGGCTACATTAACAACGGCCAACGGGTAATTAAGTAACACATTTAGCAATAATATTTATTTAGTAGTGTGGTCTTATTTTTTTGAATATATATATACATATAGTGCCATTTACATAAAGGCGATTGAGAAATTTTTGAGAAAAAAGTTTTATATAATACACAATAACAATTTTTATCCTATATAACTTCATAAGTTTGTATATTTACTTTGGTTTTAATAACTATAATATCAAGTATTTGGCGGTCATCGGTTAAGATTTTTCTCGCTGTATCCGTAGGAGTCTAAAGCGTTGGGAGGAACACACTTATTCGATAACCAGTGTAGTGGATGCGCGTTATCTCTCTTAGGAAAGCACCTAGCGAGCTTCGACCCATATAATCTCTAAACTGTCTCTTTTATTTTATTATTTATTATTCTATTTTATTGAATAATTAGTTCCTTGCATTTAATATTTTGGAGGTTTTTCTTATAATTTTGTATTACATGTTATTGTTCCAATAATATAATTGCATATTTATTATTTTTATAGACCAATTTTTTTCTAACATGGTTTACCACGAATTGGCCTAATTCGTGGCTAAATACATGTTTTTGCCCCAAAATAACTATTACCGTGGCTCAAGTGATGATTTGTCTCGATATCAATTCTCCCGTGACATAAATTTTTTCCGAGACGATGAAAATAGCTTTACTATTATTATTATTATTATTATTATTATTATTATTATTATTATTATTATTATTACACTTTATAATAAATTAATATTCTCATATAAATTATTTTCTTAATTTTTCTGAAGTTTTCTTATTTTTTCTGAAGTTTTTTATATAAGTTTCTGAAGTTTTCTGAAATTTGCTGAAATTTTCTGAAATTTTCTTATTACGTTTCTTATTAGTTTTACAATTTTTTTTTATTTTTTTTTTCAAAGTAATGTTTTCTCCTTACAGTGGAGATAAACATGAAATTTTTTTACGAGATTGTTTTTTTATAATTCATTTTCTCTTTTTATAATGGAGAAACATGGGTTTTATTTTCGAAATTATACTCTCTTTACAATGGAGAGAAACGTAATTTTTTTTTAATTCGTTTTCTTTTTTTATAATGGAAAAAACATGAGTTTTACCTTTTTTCTTTTCGAAATCATGTTCTTCTCTATTTTTCCTAGCATTGTTTTACTTTTTAACTTTAATTTTCCTTCAATTTTTTTTTGTTAATCTATAGTTTAGCTTATCTAGTTTTATTTATTTTTGTTTTTTCGTATATATGTAGTATGAATCCGGCGTCGGGCCCCGATAACGTATTTGCGGTAGGTGTTGCCGGGTGTTTGGTCACTTCTGTGACCATCCTGCAACACACCGCTCAAGGTGATGTTAAGACCGAATCTTTTCGGGTTGAGTTTGATCCTATACTCCTATAAATGGACCAAATGAGAGAACTTTTCTCCGTAAGTGTATTAAACCGAGGGATTATCGTGTTATTTAATTCAGAACCAGACTTATGCTCGTACTTTGACTCATACCAACACAGTCAGTCGGTTTCGATTAGGGGCAAATCTGTCAGATGGTATTTTAGGTCATAACCCGTTGTGGTCCACAAATTTGGAAAAAAAATTTGTCGTCACATGTGTTCGAATTGATGATATTTATTTTTTGAGCAGCGGCTAGATAAAATTGGTAAATGCTATGTCAATGAACAGACGCAATGTAGTCAGATTTTTTCGGGGTACGAGACCTAATGGCACATTTTCAATGCCGTGCAATATGAGCCTCGTCTACCCAGGAATATGCCATTGCCATAGTTGTTTTTATTTTTTTTTATGTTTTCTTGTAATCGAATCCTGTAAGGTGAAGTTTTAATGAAAGTTACATGTTTTTGCAAACCTTCTTGTCCATTTTTGTTATTTCAAATATTGATGTATCCATTGTCATCTAGTGCCTAAACTTTAACCGTCCACTATATGATGCTAAGTTCCAATTATTAAAAAAAAAAAAAATTCCAATTATACCTACAACCACAAACTGCTGCAACTGAAAATGCTGCAACTGAAATACTAATAATGTCGACACCGAAAACTATACCCACTATAGCTGAAAATGTAATTACACTTGATTCAAGTTGCAAATTGTAATTGAAAAGCAAATTATAAAACAATTTATATTTAGCTACAAAAAATTGTGTTTTAATTAGGGTTTTTTTGCCAAATACCACCTTAAATATAGGGCATTTTGTGAGACATCACCTTTAAAAAAAAAAATTGGCAATTAACTACTTTTAAAAAATAAAACTGGATAAATAGTACCAAACTGCCGAAGTTCGGCCAAATTAAAAAAAATATCCGGCGTTGAGTTGATGTTTTAGACTTTATCACGTGCCATTTGTGTTAAAACACGCTTTACTGAGATATGAATTCCAGTTTCAATTTTAACATCACATATTAGTTTATGATTTGTTTATTATATACTTTCTCCAAACCACCCATTGTTTCCCATTTTCCTAAAAAGAAAATACCATTCATTTCTTCCCATTTCTATTTTTGTCAACTTTCAATCAATCTCAACCACACAATTTACTTTATGACTTTACTTTATACTTTTCCACCAATTTCATTCACACATTTTTTTTTCCTTAATCCTTGTGCATTTGTAAATGGAAAGAAAAGAATGGTTGGGAGGGAGTATGTTATATTCACGTTACTTCAAGTCACTTAAAATTGTTTTGCATTAAGTCAATTTTGGATTGAGTTTGAATTAATTTCGAATTGAATTGAATCAATTTAAATTGCATTTTTCCATCAGACTCAAATTTCAAATCATTTATATTAAATCGAGTCAACCGAATCAAATCAATTTAGCTAATCTAATCTTGTCAAATCATCTAAACGCCCCTTCCAATGAATTTCCTTCTTTTCTTTAAATAACCGATGAGAAATTGATTAATTGACTTTTTAAAAAAAAAAAAAAGGGAAAAACAAACCTACCAATGAGATATTGTTTGTGTGGCTCTGCACATGGGTTACTCAATCAGTGTGCTCAAACAGTTAGTTTCAGTTATGACAGTTACATAAGTTAGAAAATTACGGTAGGTTAGTGATCAACTAGCACGTGTCACCCAACATGAAACATCTTAATCATCGAGGATATGAAATGTTTACTTGTTATTGGTCCTTGCATATAAGTCCAACAACATCTCCTGTTTGACACGTGGGTATATAGTTGTAGTCTTATTGTACGTCCCCACTGTGGACTTGCCAACACACCACGATTATTGATCATAATCGTTACTCCGGAGTATTTCTCGCCCCCTCAATTACTAATTCTCGCCCCTTAATGACAATACTATCCTTTTTAATTTCTTATTCTTCTTCCCTTCTTCTCTTCCCTTTCCTACTTCTCCTCACTTCCAATTACTTCATACTTCTAATAACTTCAACCACCAAATCCCGAAGACTAATCTAATCACTTGAGCCACCAAATCCACCCTTGAATCTAGGTATATTTTTTTTTAATTTCGAAAAAAATTTGTTAGTAATTTGATTTGTTTGACTTGAACGATTTGATTTGGGTCGAAGAGTAGTCGTTTGTGTACAATTTGGGTCGAAAAAGGGAAGAGATCGGGTTGGAAATCCGACCTCACCACAGTATAGTCGGGCA
>JAUEKU010182930.1:0-10213 GCA_032274805.1 Gypsophila paniculata | reverse complement strand
TGATCAATATAATTTTATAACATCATTAGGTATGATCATGCAACAGATAGCATGAAATCAAACACGTAAATCATATAATGCGCATTTTAAATATAAAGTAAATCAACATAATATCAAACAATCATATTTTATAAAAACAAAAGATCATACTTACATACATCATACTCATTAACAGAAAGTTGTAGTCTTTTATTTTTGAAAGCCTTTTTAACATGCAACATGCATCACATAAATCTCACGAGTCTGACTACAGAACGGTCTCGTTTACCTAAACGGCTTACATTGTCACTGTTCAAATAGATAAGACTATTCAACTCGTAGATCATACCGAACACAGATCGTGTACATCTAATTTCCTATTATCCGGTCTGACCGAATACACTAATCTCATATAAGTCTATGAGGAATAACACGTCAAGGACGGACTGTTAGGATGTGACTATACACACCCATCGGAGTCTAGGACAAGCCACCACAGTGATCTTCCTACTATAACTCAGATACCGATAGGTAAGAGGAATGATTCAATTCCTTGTCTATGTATGCATACACCTCTACCTACTAGGAACTGGGCAATGCTAATCGAAGAACATTCCATAAGTAAATAGATCGACTACTACCTAGCAACAAACCCCGTAAAGGGCTATATGTCCCTACCTCATACGGGATCGGCCGTACCCAATACAGTTGTACACCGAATACCTCTCGACCCGACATAGGTCTAATAACCCTATGGCAGTTCAATCACCCTGACATGGGCCCCGTATGTGGCAACCTCTCCGAACTACGCCTCTACAGGTTACGCGTGATCAGAATACCCAATAATACAATCATTTGTAAACATTCTATTTCACGTCTGAAGACGCACTATCATACATCAATCAATATCATTTCGTTTATTACTCGTGTTAAAACTTATACTTTCATCATCAAACTTTTATAATGAGAGGGTAACCACATAAACACTTAAGTATATTATTTAAGAATTAGTTGGATTATTGAATTCTTAAGTTAAATTGTTTTGTTAAGTATGTCCAATTTTATTTCTAAGTTTATTATTTCAAAAGAAGATTCTATACTTAGTTTATTTATTTAGTTCTAAAAGTTTTAAATTCTTATTTCATTCATACTTTAAAGTAGACTTTTATTTACTAAGTCTTTTAAATTCCTAACTTAAATATTAAGTCATAGGTATAAATCCTAGAAATATAATCGTAAAGTTCGTTTTGTATTTAATTATATTTAGAAAGTTTTAAAGTTTGTTTCTAAGTCACAATAATTTCTAAAATAAAGTCGTTAAGTTCAGTTTCTATTTATTGATATTTTAAAATGTTAAAATTAAATTATAAGTCATAAATAATTTCTTAAAACAAAATCGTTAAGTTCGATTTGTATTTAGCGATATTTAAAACGTTAAAATTAATTACAAATCATAAATTAATTTATGAAAACAAAGTCGTTAAGTTCATTTTATAAATAGTGATAAAAGGTAAAACTGACAACTGAATTTGAGACTCGCTTTAAGTTAGTCATCTCGATTCATTCATTTTAATTAACTTAACTTATTTAGTGATGTTATCGTGATTGTCCAAGTAGTTTAATATTGATACCAATCCATGCTCAGGAAGTAACACCTATTTGTCCCTAATTCATTTAATCGTTTCGATTACACTAATCATAATTACTCGGTTTATTAATCATTTTCATAATTAATTCTTTTTACACATTTACTTAACCAAATTAATTAATTATATTTAGTGATTAAGTGAAAATAAAAATTAACAATTTCATTTTAAATTGGCATAGATGCCGTAGGGTTATACTCCATTTATGATTCCTTTTTCTTTTCATTTTTACTCAAATTCATTTAATAATATAATTAAGTTATGTTAGTGATAAAACAATAGAAGTGAGTAAACTTAAATAAATTGTGAAAATTAAATAATGAAAAAGTTAGTAACTTGAAAAATAAATAACTTCAATTAAAGTGCAAAAATTAAATAATAAAAATGTTAGTAAACTTAAATTAAAAGTTAGTAAACTTAAATTAAAATAACTTAAATTAAATTACAAAAATAAAATAAATAATAAAAATTTGTAAAAATGCCGAAATGGTATTTAATTAATTTAATTCATTTTAAATTTCCATAATACGATTTTAGTCTTCTAGTTTAGTTAATATGATTTAGTGACTTAAACTTTAATGATCTAAACTAAGTTCAATTTTTATGAAAAACTCGTCATGAATAGTAACATAGGCCGAAACACTTAACAATTTTTCTATCATTTTTAATTTTGTTTAATTTACGTTATAACCAGGGGTGGATCCAGAAATTTTGTTCAAACTATTCTATGAGTTCTCATATTCATGAATTCGTTTACAATATCATCTTCCGTAACACTCATAAATACATCACGTTCTACAAAAGTAACTAAACAATTATTCAATATCTCATCACCCATGCTATTACGCAATCTGTTCTTGATAAATGTCATTGCTGAAAATGCTCTTTCCACCGTTGCGGTCGCCACCGGAAGAACCAACACAAGTTTTAAAAGCAAATAAACTTTTGAATGTGTCACATGCTTTATTGTGTCAACAAGCTTTATGGAAAGCTCGTTAAGAGTTTTAAGACCTCTAAATCTCTCATCATTTTGAACATCGTATTTGAATGTATCAAGTTGATGCTCCAAGTAATACAAATCGGTGTTCGAAAATTCAGAAGGATAGAACTCAGCAAGTCTAAGTAACTTCTTAGTATCAAAAGAAGCAAATTGACGTTGAGGATTAAAACAAGACATACATACAAGTAATTCCTTACTCACCTCATCAAATCGATTATCGAACTCTAGCAAAACTTGATCAATAAGGCTTAAAAAGACTTCAACCCTAAAATGGTGAATATTGGTGACTTCTTGACGACCACGTCGATGTCTACCTGGAATAACATACACATCATCCATATTAGGAACCTCAATGTTATACTTAGCACAAAATGCATAAACCTTTGTCATGAGGGGATCCCAACCATTTTCTCTCATCCGTTGTAGGGAGCCCTTTGTCACATCCACAAGTCCCAAGGCATTGACAATGTCTTGTTCCTTTCTTTGTAATGCTAAGTTCAATTGATTTGTTACCCAAAAAATATTCACCATTACATGAGCAACAAATACAAAATCAAATTGTCGTAGTGACTATGAAAGTGCCTCAGCCTTGGCATTGTCAGTCCCCGAGGAGAACTCAGCGATAGTATCAATCACATCAAGTATGGTAGGATACAAGGTCAGCAAATTTACAATCGTCTTAAAATAAGAATGCCAACGAGTATCACCTGGTCTACTCAAACCAAGCTCCTGATTTAAACCACTTCCTGATTCAGTCTGACCTAAATCTATTTCCTTCAAAACATTTTCAGCTTGCCTTTCTCGAAGAATTTCTTTACGCTTAGGTGAACTTCCCACAAAATTCAACAACGTAAGTAACGTTTCATACAACCAACCACAATCATGATTCTTTTTAGCTACAACAACAACTATCAATTGTAATTGATGAGCAAAACAATGCACGTAGTAAGCACTAGGAGATTCGTTCAAAATTAAAGTCTTAAGTCCAGCGATGGAACCTTGCATATTACTAGCACCGTCATAACCTTGACCTCGAACCCTTGAAAAGGTTAACTTAAATTTGGTTAAAACTTGAAAAATTGCTTCTTTAAGTGTTAAAGAAGTAGTATCACCAACATGCACAATGCTAATAAGTCTCTCTTTCACCGCTCCACTCTTATCAACATATCTCAAACAAATAGCCATTTGTTCTTTATCAGCTATATCAGCAGACTCATCAGCGAGAATACCAAAAAAATCGCCATCAATTTCTTTCACAATTTTGGCAACGGTCTCCATTGCACAAGCATTAGCAATATGCTTTTGAATTTCAGGAGATGTCAATGTACAATTTCAAGGAGCATTGTTTAGGACACATTTCACAATTTTTTCATCATGTTGACCAAGAAATTTCAAAAACTCAATGAAGTTTCCACTATTTAGTGATGTCTCATTTTCATCATGACCTCTAAAAGACAACCCTTGTTGTAAAAGAAACCTAACAGTTTTAATAGAAGCCTCTAAACGAGTAAGGTAGGCACTTTAGTAGCGGTAGAATGATTTTCCAATCTAGATACAATCGAATGTTCTTGTTTCTTAATGTAATCAAGATCTTTCATAGCTTTATTATAAGTACTTGTGTGAATACCAACATGGTTTCTAAATGCATCACTTCTACTCCATGTTTTAATCCAACGTTAACAAAAGCATCACCCCCTACTACGTTGTTGTGTTTGAATAAGTAACAAACAAAACAAAATGCAGCATCCTTTTCCTTACTATATTCAAGCCAAGACTCGAACTTTTCAAACCATTCACTTTTAAAGCTTCTTTTTTGTTTCTTTCCCATAACCTTTTGAGGAAATATATGCTCTTTAGGTTGAAGGGGGCCTCTACATATGTACTCTCTTTGTACTATTTCCCTATCATTGGGATGATTTTCACTTATACGTTGGATCATGATGGAGAGATGCAATATCAAGTTCAGTTAATCTTACCACAGTAGGTTGCGGTTTTGGATTTGAATAAACAGTATCATTATCGCCTTCCCGAGCAAGCGTATTATTTTTTTTGAAAAGAACTTTGACCATTTGCTTCGTCGGATGATCTTTTATGGAAAAAGCTTGTGATCACCTCGTTTTTTGATCTTTTCGCATTAGGATCTATTAACAAAAAAAGGAGAAAAAGTACTATCAATTAATTATCAACCATGAATCACCAAAAGAAAATAACTGCTTGCATCAATTTGATTTCGCCTAAAAAAAACTTCAAGAACAGCCTTTTCAATTTAAACAACAAATCAACTCAAGTCTAAGTTAGGAACTCCAATCTAGCCAATTCCTTTTGCAAGTGTTGATTATTGCAGAACAAGTGCAAGTTTTTTTTTTTTTAGTTACGATTGTTAAATCGTCATCAATTCATCATCCTCAATACGACAATATCTAATGTATGTGACTGATTTTTTTCCTCGTCTAATTTTTTTATTGACTTATTTTTCTAAACATAAAATTCTTTTCCCAATAATCACCACAAATTAAATTCAAAAAAATAATAAATACTAAAATAATTGCATAAATCTTACCTGCCGTTGGGTGAGGCGGTGGTTGTTGAAATAGGTGTACTCGACATTGTGAAAGATGAAAAATTTGATATTGGAAAGGATTGATAAATTATAGAATGTAATAGTGAAATAATTTTCATCATCTTATTATAATTTAGATCTCTTTGAAAATAAAAATGGAAGTTGGAAGGATTTTTTTAGGCAAGTAATTGGAATTGATTGAGGCGTGAGTTTGGAGAGAGAGTTACGGAGTATTTGCCTTGTAAATATGGAAGTTGTACCTTTGACCGTTGGAGTTAGGAATTTTTTTTTCAAGGACAACTCAGCCTATTCATCCAATTTTTTCCCTAAGGTGACCCCCACCCCTGGTAGTGATGTTGAGAAATGGAGGAAACAAATTATGTTGCAGAAAAATAAACAACAAAATGAAGTCGATCTCGTGAAAACAGGCACAACTAACAAATGGCTCAAAGGCTCCAACATAAGAAGCAAAAGTACAAAAGTTATGAATTTGAAAGAATAAGCTTCGAAACATAGAATACAGTAACAATCAAGAATACAATTGACGACGATGTGCAAACTAATGAAAGAGCTTGGCTACTGACTGAGTAAAAATTGCAGCTTCGCCAAATAATTTATACTCCGTATCTTATAACAAACAAAGAACGCATCACATGTAAGTACGCAACAATCACATCACTACCTTGCGGCCTTGTCTATTTAACCAATTGAAACTCCACTCCACGTCTTAACGACGAATCAGAAAACACCGGAATGTCTTGCTATAAGTTGTTTCTACGATTGTAATCAAGGAGAGTAATGTCTCAAATGACCTAAGTTGCAACTTTCAAACCAAAATCGACTAATGAAAACTCCATTGTGTGACCGACTCATCGAAGACTAAAATAGCGAGTAATAAACTTCATTCTACAATTGAAAATAATCATTCATACTAATCCTCCTATTCTCATGAAATGTTTTGACTCCAAAATCAATAGAGTATATCAAAAATATTGTCTCAAAATTGTCAACCCATAATCAAAATTTTAGTACTCCGTATCAATTATAATTTTTTCAAAAATATTAAAACACATCAATTTTTAGTAAATTTTTTTTCTTAAATCACCTCATTCAAAAATTATTCATACCTAGATAAGATTTTACACTAGGTAAGACAATATTAAGTAATCCGAATAAGTTATTCTTTATATTTTATTAAGTATCCTGTGATAATTATTTATTGAATAATAACATGTAATATTTGCGTGTCGTATCAATACTATTGAATAACCTAAATTGAATATTAACCAATGGAAACGAAAAGCTTTGATCAAGCTCATTAACTGCTATAACTCAATAGTTCAATTGCAATCAAATAAGGAAATTATTATTTAAGGTAATAATCAACAATATTATCCGACCTAAATTACGATTCCAAACCAAAATTAACACATCAAAATACGTTTCAACAGAGCCAATCCCATACCGATCATCAAACCCTTGATGGACGAAACTACAATCGTACCGACCACAAATAGACCCAGACCGAACCAATCCATGAGTCGGTTCGTCACGAACGTAGTAAGAATGTTGTCAACTGTGCGAGTTATAATGACAAGGTATGCCACCCTGCGCGGTGATTCCCCTCCGTACAATTCTGCCCGTGCAAACTCAGCAACAGTCTTGAGTTCATCCTCTGATAACACGACATGACGTAGCGCGAGAATAATCTTGTTCGCGTACGGGATTGGTTTGTTCTTGATCTTGTAATACAGCCGAATTGCCATATAACATAATCACCTCGTCGTAAGTGTTCTTCGAACTCACGCTTTTCGACTAGGTAGCGGTCAATTAAAGGGGCGGTAAGATCCATGGTTTTTGAGGTGAAGATTCAATGTAATCTAGATCATTAGTAATATAATTTGAGGTGAAGATTCAACTTTCAAATTAATTTTTAGTAACTTTATTTATTTTCTTGGTGTTATAGGATCTCGCCATGTATAATCTAGATCATTAGTAATATAAATGAATGGAATGAGTATTTTGTAAAAATATTATTTTACAATATGGTAAATTTCATCAAAATATTTTTGAAATTACTGAAATAATTTGAGTGTATTTTTGTTAATGTTGGGTATTAGTATATTTTAAGAATAATAATATTATATTTAATAATGAATTAATGCTAAATTAACAAAATCTTATGTAGTAGATTATATTAGAGAATATTTGGAAATATATGTAATTGATATTGATATTCTCTAAAAGATTGTGTAGTAAATGGGCGGGAAAATTTGTGTAATAAATTTTATAGTGGTTCTTCTTTTATAGTTTTAATATAGATTCAGAGTTTTCTTAAGCCACGTGTCACTTCCACATTCATATTTATCCAAAAATATAAAGTCACAACTACAACTTTATTCATTTTTAACCCAATTCTAAAAATAATTTACTCCTACGGTTTTTATCTTCGAGAAAAATTAATATATCTTTTTAAATTAGACTTACTATATTTTGAATGATTTAAGATAATTAACGTAAAATACATTATAATCGTTCATAATCACGCAAATTTTTTGAGTTATAGTCTATGATATCACAAGTTTTTAAATTATAAGTTAGTGTAGTTTTGGATCTACTTTGATAAAAAAATTCTTTAATAATTATATTATGATATTAATTTAGAAATAATTAACTGGAATAATAAAAGTAACCTAATAGAATTAAGTATATACTCGGTAACTATTTGTTGGTAAAAGAAAAAAAACAATATATAAAGTTGCATTTATAATATAAAAGAGATTGAATATTGAATAATATAATTATTTTTTTTCTAAACTATATTAACTACGAGATGTAAAATTATGTAAACCATGTTTTCGCACGGGGCTAAACTAGTTAATAATAATATTAATATATGTTAATATTGATAAGCATAAAAATAAGAAAAATAAGATGATTACTTAACTAAATGGGATTAAATGACAAATACTATTATACCACTGGTTGTAATACAATCAACTCTATTTTTGTTGAGTATGTATGTATAAGTTTTGAGTTTGTACATGTTTTGGGCCTAAATTATAAGTTTTTGAGCAAAATATTTATGTGACATAGCTGGAAAACTTTACATTAAACTTTATAAAATTTACAGCAATACTCAACAACTTTGTGACAAGACTCAAATTCATAAAACATGATTGTAGATAGAGTTACGTACAAGCGGTGCTATAATTTACTCGTTGACTTAAATGTGATAAAAAGAACTCAAAGAAAGTCCAAAACAATAACCTTAATCAATAAATCTTTCTTAAGAAAGATATATTCGTTTTAACAATAAAATAGGTCAACTATCATACCATTTGTAGTTTTGTACATACTCCGTATAAAACAAGTTTTTTGTTCTTCCATTTACATGTTACTTTTGTCTTATTCTTACTATTTGACCCGTTTAAACTTAAGACGAATATATCTCTTATATAATAATTTGTGAATTGTGAACCTTAATAAGGCGATGTTCTTTTGAACTGAAATTTGTAGAACTGAACTGAAGTGAAATTAATGGACCTGAATTGAACTGAACTAAACTGAAATTAATGGATCTGATCTGAACTGAAGTGAAATTAATGGACTTGAACTGAACTGGATTAAAATTAATGGATCTGAACTAAACTAAATGGACCCGAACTGAACTGAATCGACCTGAAATTAAGTCCAATAGAACAAGGTCTAATAATAATAATAAATAAAAAATACATCATTGTTGTCAGAATCGCTATTATTATTATTCTTATTCTTCTTCTTCTTCTTCTTATTATTATTATTATTATTATTATTATTATTATTATTATTAAGTTAGCTAAACTTAATGGATCTGAACTGAACTAAACTTAAATTAATGGATCTAAACTGAACTGAACTGAAATTAATGGATCGGGATTGAACTGAACTGAAATTAATGGACCTGAACTGAAATTAATGGACCTGAACTGAACTGAACTGAAATTAATGGATCTAAACTTAACTGAAATTAATGTACCTGAACTGAACTGAAACGACCTGAAATTATGTCCTGAACATGACCTAAGTTAATAAACTACTACTACAAATTGCTTGGTTAATCACGGATCCCTTATCACAGCCTCATGGGTGCCCGGACAAATTCACTTTTCTCTATTATTAACTCTTCCTCTGCATCTTATTTGATCCCCTCAAGCTATCTTATAATAATAGTCTTCTTTAAGACGGATATATTCATTTTAACAATAAAATGGATCAAACATAATTCAATTATGCATATAAGACAATTATTTTGGAATGACAAAAGAAACGAGGACAATATAACACGGATTGAGGGAGTATACGAGTTGGGGGGCTTAAGCTCCTTTACAAAAACCCTTACGGCCTTACCTACCGAACCGTCCCTTCAGTGGAAAGAGGAGTGCTAGAAAGGCAACTAGTGGGTAGTGCCATGATCACAGTATTTGACATCGGGTTATCGAATCGAATTGCCTTTTTAATTTGATGATTAGGAATTTAGAGTATTCATCATGACTAGGCCCCGGTTACTCGTTAGACGATAAAGAGTAGTTGGGTCGCTGCTAAATGTGTAAGGGAGTCTTTTTGTAAGTCACACTTTAGTTAGTGATAACCATGCTCACTTATTGACTGTGAGCCTGTGACGGCGACTGTGTATGGCCGGCGTGCAAATTTGAGTAAAATACGCAAGTGTCTACTTCACATGTTAAATTTGTTTGGTGACATTTTAGGGATGGCCTTAATTACTAAACCAATCATGCCACAGGCATTACTGATTTAACACGCACTTCCCGTCTCGTGTGTCGACATCTGTCACACACCACTTGGGTGACTTATAAAGCCACATACAGTTCACAAACTACTTGACTCACAGCAACCAAAACAAAACAAGCATATACTTGCTCTTCTTCTTTCTTTGTTTCTATCAATATATTACCGAAATGGGAAGAGCATACAGAGAAGTCGGCAGCATAGTGCTGCTGCCGCTACTGCTGCTGATGCTCGTAAGCA
>JAUEKU010182920.1:0-10214 GCA_032274805.1 Gypsophila paniculata | reverse complement strand
GATCTAATAATATATATATTTTTATAACGAATCGTACAACGGTCTTTATAACGCTTGTGAACGGCTATACTTAAATAAAGAGTTAATCAATCACAGAAACTATTGTACGACGTACAAGATTTTACAAGAGACTAGCTAGCTCAAGTTTCATACGCTTGTAAAAGTCATTAACTAGCTACCATTGTTAATTAGATATATGAAGATTTAACAATCACGAAAACTGTTATATGACGTACAATAATTTTACAAGAGACTACCTCAAATTTCAAAATTTTTCAAATAATTTTACCCGAAAATAAAAACCAAAACTTACATAAAAAAACGAAAACGTCATATAATAAAAAAACGTAGGGAATAGAGTTGTTTGGTACGGAGCCTTCTTCCACGAAGAAACATGAACGATAACGTGATCCCCAAGAAGCCCATGGGCCATGCCTTGAATGCTAGTTGTGTATTATTTTATTGACTTATAATTGTTTCTATAAAATGATGCCAATAAATACAAATTTGTTAAAGTCATTCTCTAGTGTAGTAGTGTGTTGTGTTTGCCTCTTTTGGGAAAACACAAAGTGCAAAATTATAATATTACTACAACAAATATATTAAACTTTTTTACTTACTTGAAGACTCAATAGATAGTGATTTATTATTTCACCAAGCTTTTTTACCCCACGTATTATTTATTACTGGTAAGTCCAATAGCATCCATCTTTTTACGTGCTTTCGAATGGTTCATATACGTTTTTGTGTTTATTTTCTAAATAATTTCTAAAATTTAAATGTTACTCTATTAATTTTCATCCAGTCGCGTAATTCTTATAAATGGTCGATCTAAAAAAGTAAATGTAAAGAACTGAATGGCCATGCTCAGCTTGTAGTTTCTATAAATGAGTTATAGAATTAGTTTTCGTGAGATTATTTTTACGCAAGTGACATGTGGAATTAGTTTTTTCAAAATTAGAGAGGATCCAAATTCATTTGAAATACGTTTATATAACTAGTACGGAGTAGCTAGATAAATAACAATGGTTCGTGATGATAGGGAAAAAGAGTATAGTATTGTAGTAGATATATTAATGATTTATTAAATAATTAGAGTTATAAATGTATAAACTAGGCTTAAAATAGTAATTTTCTTTAATTTAAAATTTCTTGAAAATAAATGATATTTTTTATTTAATTTTTTTTTTGTAAGAGGAGCCACAAAGGCAAAAGTTAGGTTTGACGAGATTCAAACCCCAAATCATAAATTTTTTCCTAATAATTTTATCAACTGAGTTAATTAACATTTACAAATTAATGAAAAAAAATGTGAGTATCTCAATCAATAAGAGCGTAATAATGAAATATTAAACTTTTTAGCAACACTCTGTCGTTTATAACGATTATGTTTTACAAAAGTCTAATATAGCTGCTAAAACTCATTTTAATGCCTTGCCTTCACACGACGTTGTTTAGACTTTTTAAATTAGCAATAGGTCTTCAATTAGGCCGCTTTATTGATAAGATTATATAAGAATAATTAAAAAAACATTAAGGGAGTTAGCAACTAGTCTCATGGATGAGGTCTTATTATAACCTTATAACAAAATCCGTCATATAAAAGAATTAATGTTAAAATAGAGACAAGACCGTATAACATTTGATTTAGCTTTCATTTGAATATCAAAACAGTTGTTGATAATGATTTAACAACATCATTATTACATTATGGAGCTAGTAGTGTTTAAAATTTGGGCACTTGTATGCATGTGTTTTGGAAGTGTATAATTTTGAATACTCCCAATGTACAAAGATATTGTTAGATATCTACATTTATTGATTCCATGTGCAATATACTCCGTAATATTTTATGGAGTAAATCTTATAAAATGATACTCGTATATCACTAACAAAGTAAAACACGAGTTTACTAATGCATAAAATGTGATCACATGTAGGCTGTTTGTGACCATTATTAACTAAAATGTAACCACTTTTATATATCTTAATAATGATCACATTATACTCAATTATGGTCACAATCAATTAAAATGTGATCACATTTTATGTATCAAAAAATCCGTCTATCAATAAGAAAATGTTAGTCGATTTTTTTTAAGCTTCCAAGTTTTATTACTAGTAATGTGCTTTTATTTTAAATGAAATAATTCATATTATGCTACTTGTTGACTAGTTGTACATGAACAATTGACATTCGTAGTTGGTAAATCATTTTGAAGAAACTCAAATTGATTGAAAACTCCTTGATTATTTCATTATAGTTCAACAGGGACGTTCTTTGTCATAAAAGCTGACTTTATTTATTATTCGTAATAAATTGTCAACAAGTTGGCAATCGTTCGTGAAAACACTCAAAATTATCACACGGTTTAAACCATATTTTGACTTATTGTCTAAAAAAAAAGGGAATAATTAAGACCTGTCACGTGAGAGATGGTTAGAGAGTCTAAAAGATATTAATGATAAGTCTTACCGATAAGACGATCTTACTAGATGCTTACTATTTCGATAATTTATTTATTAAGATGCGCCACGTTTAAAAACAGTCGCATTATACCCCATAATGATACAGTATTACTCCGTATTAATTATCTCATTTAAACCATGACAACATACACGACCGTGCTATCATTTAACGCATATGGCCAATTCTATTATGACAAACGATGGGGGTAAAATTAAATCAGACCAAATAAATGAGGAAGAAGCATATGCCCATTTATCTTCTTATCTTTTAAAAACAGTTCATGACCAGTCCATTTTACTGACCAAGCGGGCGTGCCCATTTTATCTCTTCATTTTTCGCCCCCCAATGCTTCATGCCCACCACCTGTTTGATGTAACTCCTAGCCGAGTTCACAAACATTCAATACAGACGGTTCTTTTACAATGAATTGTACGTTAAAGACGATACTTGACTTACTCACCAAAGTTATTGTTATCACTCCGTATGACATTGTTTTCAGAACTTTCATGCCTACTTTGCAGTGGTCGTTTAGGTTATTTTTCAAACTAAAACTCTGATTTCTTGGCCAATGGATTAGCCAATTTGTTCACGACTCAAAACGTATCAATTTTATGTTTCGATAATGTTTAAGTTGAATGGTTCGCTAAATTGAATTCGCTTCTGGTTGACGTATTTGTTAAAGGTGTTTTTTCATTGGGTCATCTTAAACAGCCGCTTTGTGTTTTCGACACATGTTATTTATGACATCGTACCCATAGCAATTGATGGAAACTTAACACCTACTAATGTTGCTGTTTTGTTAATGATTTCGACATAGTACTACACAAGTCAATTGTTAGTTTCCCGTCAACATTTTGATAATAATTTGACTCGGGTTACACAAGTTTATCATTGCTTACCCTTGGATGTTGCACATTGCAGGTAAACCAACTACTGTCTCTGAGTCGTAGAGTGATCTGGTTAAGTCGTTAAGGCGATGAATGGAGCTGAAAAGCCGGCAACTTCCAATGCCGAAGCAGCTGGGAAAACTGCAAAGGAGACGGAAAAGAAAGAGAGCGAGTCTGCTAAGAAAGTCCCGTTCTACAAGCTCTTCTCTTTCGCAGACTCGACTGACAAAGCATTGATGATAATTGGCTCTATTGGCGCTGCTGGAAATGGTGTGTCCATGCCGTTGCTGGCTATCCTTTTAGGAGACCTTATTGACGCCTTTGGTCAGAACCAAAACACGAAACACGTCATCCATGTCGTGTCCCAGGTGAATTTTAATGCACGCTCTATTTCATAATGTTTTAAACACACCATTTTGCGTCTGACAAGCTGGAATTTTGACTACAGGTGGCGCTTAAATTCGTATATTTGGCCATTGCATCAGGAGTAGCGTCATTCCTCCGTAAGCCTTATGAACCTTATATCTCTTGTTTAAATATTATCGTATGAGTGAAATGATCCTCAGCTGATGAAAGTACTCGTGTAATCGTGTTGTAGAGGTGGCTTGTTGGATGGTAACGGGGGAAAGGCAGGCTGCAAGGATGAGGAACTTGTACCTGAAAACTATACTCAGGCAAGATATTGCGTTCTTCGACAAAGAAGTAAATACAGGAGAAGTCGTTGGGAGGATGTCGGGTGACACTGTTCTCATACAAGACGCCATGGGGGAGAAGGTAATTTTTGTTTTTGCTTATTTGGATCCCGTGTTTTGTGGGTTTGTTTTAGGTTTTGATTTATGTATTGTCTCTGTTTCTTTCTTTTAGGTAGGGCAATTTATACAGTTAGTATGCACCTTCCTCGGAGGATTTGTCATCGCCTTCATCAAGGGATGGCTTCTTACTTTAGTCATGCTTTCTTCGATACCCCCCCTAGTGATTGCTGGTGCTCTTATGGGCATCTTTTTGTCGAAGATGGCAACTCGGGGGCAAAGTGCTTACGCTAAGGCAGCTGTTATTGTGGAGCAAACTATTGGTTCAATCAGAACAGTGAGTACATTTCCTAAATCTATGAAGTTAGTCGTTCACATATCTTGCTTTATGCAATGCTCTTGACGCTGTAACATCTTCTGCTTCAGGTGGCATCCTTTACAGGAGAAAAACACGCCATTACAGAATATAATAAGTCTATTGTTGACGCCTACAAATCAGGCGTTCATGAAGGACTGGCTGCAGGAGCAGGGCTGGGTGCGGTTATGTTTGTTATCTTTTGCAGTTATGCTTTAGCCATATGGTACGGGTCAAGGATGATTCTTAAAGGGGATTACAGTGGAGGTGATGTCATTAGCGTCATTATAGCGGTCTTGACAGGTTCCATGTGAGTATGCTTTTTTCAATAGACAATGAATTTTTGTGATCAACATCAGTACAAATCGTTTCTCATGAAAAAGTCTGCATTACTAATGAATTTAAATTTAATGTAGGTCATTGGGGCAAGCATCACCAAGCATGAGCGCATTTGCTGCAGGACAAGCAGCAGCGTACAAGATGTTTACAACAATTAATAGGAAAGCAGAAATCGATCCTTATGATCCAAATGGGAAAACATTAGATGATATTCATGGTGATATTGAGTTGAAAGACATTTACTTTAGTTATCCAACCAGACCTGACGAGCCAATTTTCCGCGGATTTTCTCTTACAATCCAAAGTGGAATAACTGCAGCATTAGTTGGACAAAGTGGTAGTGGCAAATCAACAGTTATTAGCCTTATCGAGCGATTCTACGATCCACATGCTGGAGAAGTATTAATTGATGGAATTAATTTGAAAGAATTTCAGCTAAGATGGGTGAGACAGAAAATCGGCCTGGTTAGTCAAGAACCAGTATTGTTTGGTTCTTCGATTAAAGAAAACATTGCATATGGAAAAGATGGAGCTACAGATGAAGAGATCAGAACAGCCACTGAACTCGCTAATGCCTCTAAGTTTATTGATAAATTACCACAGGTTAACTTTGTTAATACATTCTAATTTTCTGTGAGATATGTAAAGCATTTTTCATTAACATAACTTTGAATTATTTGCGGGTATTGTAGGGTTTGGATACATTAGTCGGAGAGCATGGAACTCAACTGTCTGGTGGACAGAAGCAGAGAATTGCTATAGCACGAGCCATTTTAAAAGATCCACGTATCTTATTGTTGGATGAAGCTACTAGTGCACTTGATGCAGAATCTGAGAGGGTCGTGCAGGAAGCATTAGACAGGATAATGGTCAATAGAACAACTGTTGTTGTTGCTCATCGCTTGAGTACAGTTCGTAATGCTGATGTCATCGCAGTCATTCACCAAGGAAAGGTGGTTGAGAAAGGTAAACTTGTAACTTTGTATTGTACCTATCTTCCATCGTTCTCTATTTTGATTTACCTTGTGTCTGCTCAAATCTATAATAACTTGTTCGGCTGTTTAGATACGCTGGTTATTGAAAAAATGGTTGGCTATGAAAGCTTTCGGGCAAACGGTTCTGATTAATTCTGATGATATACTTGGTTATTTCATACATGATGCTGATTTGGTTTTACACATTGCACAAAACAGGTCAGCACTCTGATCTGGTCAAGGATCCAGAAGGAGCATACTCTCAACTTATACGTTTACAGGACATGAGAGCAGAGTCTGAGAAAGACGGGGATATGTCGCAACAGGCGAGTCAAAATAAATCATCCTTACGATCATTAAGTCGAAATAAATCATCCTTACGATCATCAAGTATTGGGTCCTCTGGGAGGGTGAGCAGCAAGCGTCACTCGTTCTCAGTAGCTGGAGTACCAGGGGACTTTCCTGAGAGCTCCATGCATGACGATGACGGTGAGACAACTCCTGTAGAGCGGCCACCAGTTTCTTTAAAGCGTCTTGCTAAGCTTAACAAGCCTGAAATACCGACTCTAATTCTTGGAGTTTTAGCCGCCATTGTCAGTGGTGTTATATTTCCCTTTTTTGGCGTGCTCTTCTCGAGTGTGATCAAAATGTTTTTCAAGACACCTCATGAGTTGAGAAAGGAATCAAGATTTTGGGCCCTAATGTTTGTCGTCTTTGGAGTGGCATCACTACTGTCATATCCAGCTCGAGCTTACTTCTTTGCAGTGGCTGGATGTAAGTTAATACGACGTATTAGGTCAATGTGCTTTGAGAGAGTAGTCAACATGGAAGTTGGTTGGTTTGATGATCCCGACAACTCAAGTGGTGCAATTGGCGCAAGGTTATCTTCCGATGCTGCAAGTGTTCGTGGTTTGGTCGGAGATGCACTTGGTCTAGTAGTTCAAAATCTTGCATCAGCTATATCTGGCCTGCTGATCGCTTTCCTTGCAAATTGGATATTAGCTTTTATCATCCTTGCAATGATCCCTCTTTTGGGACTCAACGGTTATTTTCAACTCAAGTTTATGAAAGGATTCAGTGAGGACGCCAAGGTTTCCACTCTTTTCTTACTTGTTGAAAACCCATAGTTGCTGAACAATTTAGAAATTAGATAATTTATCTTCTATGTTCCCCTGTGATTGCAGAAAAAATACGAGGAGGCCAGCCATGTCGCTAATGATGCAGTAGGAAGCATAAGAACTGTTGCATCTTTCTGTGCTGAGGAGAAAGTGATGCAGCTTTATGAGAAGAAATGTGAAGGCCCTATGGCAGCTGGTATTAAGAGAGGGGTGATTAGTGGAGTGGGTTTCGGAATGTCCTTTGTTTTGCTTTTCGGTGTCTACGCCCTCAGTTTTTACGCTGGAGGTCAGCTTGTTGGCCATGGGAAAACGACTTTTGCTGAAGTGTTCAGAGTAAGCTTCTGTGCTCAAATCATAAACATGTTCAGTGATAAAATTTTGTTTACTAGTCTGAAATTTTATACTCAGCTGCTAAACATTAGCCCTGTCATGCAAAATACGTTCCAACGCCAGTTCATCACCAATTTTAGTTATAATCGTTCCTTGATTAAATTTGCAGATATAATATCAACATTAATAACATCAACATTTTGCACTCTTAATTAAAAAAAAAAATTACCAGGCCAAAGTTGGTACTACATTTATTTGATAGTTGATACAGAGTATTAATATACATATCTTTGGCTTCCACATCCTACATTATGTTATTTAGTTTTTGCCTTTTGGGGAACGGTTTGCCGGGCCGTGTTCAATTAATTATACTTTGCAAGATGTTTTGGGTTCGGGTAATTGTAGGTCGCAGGTTTATAACCCAAAAACGCAGATCGAGTTGGGTCAAGTTTGTTTGATGGGCCAGGTCAGAATTTGACGGGTCTACTTGATATCAATGCTATTGCAGGTTTTCTTTGCACTAGCTATGGCTGCAATAGGAATATCACAATCGAGTTCCTTAGCTCCCGATAGCAGTAGAGCCAAGAGCGCTGCTGCTTCTGTATTCGCGCTTCTGGATCGCAAATCCAAAATTGACCCCAGTGACGAATCAGGAATGACTTTGGAACAAGTAAAGGGTGAAATCGAGTTTAAGCATGTGAGCTTCACATATCCCACTCGACCTGATGTTCAGATATTCCGAGACCTATGCTTGAATATTCATTGCGGCCAGGTAATTTTCGAAACTCTAACGATGGTACTTCAATCTCTTTTCGATTGTGAATAACAGACAATATAATTGAGTCTCTTGTTATTGAATTCCAGACGGTTGCTCTTGTTGGAGAAAGTGGGAGCGGAAAGTCGACTGTAGTATCCTTGTTGCAAAGATTTTATGATCCTGATTCCGGTTCCATCACCTTAGATGGGGTCGAGATTCAGACGCTTCAATTGAAATGGTTGAGGCAACAAACTGGCCTTGTAAGTCAAGAACCTATTCTGTTCAATGACACAATTCGTGCCAACATTGCATATGGAAAGGGAGGAAATGCAACAGAGGCTGAGATCATCGCTGCTGCCGAGATGGCAAATGCTCACAAGTTCATCTCTAGCTTGCAGCAGGTAATGGCAGCGACTGGCGGTAGCCTTTCAATCACTTTAATTAATAATAATGTTGTTTTGTCGTTCTATTTCATATCATCAGCTCAAGTGATTTGACCCAACTGTACACTGTTGTAGGGTTATGATACAATTGTTGGAGAACGAGGAGTACAATTGTCTGGCGGGCAGAAACAACGTGTCGCTATTGCACGGGCCATAGTAAAGAATCCGAAAATACTACTGCTTGACGAAGCCACCAGTGCACTAGATGCCGAGTCTGAGAAAGTCGTGCAGGACGCACTTGATCAAGTCATGGTGAACCGCACAACTGTGGTTGTTGCCCATAGGCTATCCACCATTAAGAATGCTGATGTGATTGCGGTGGTGAAAAATGGTGTCATCGCCGAGAAAGGAAAGCACGAAAAGCTTATCCGCATGAAAGACGGATTATATGCTAGTTTAGTCGCGCTTCACATGAGCGCGTCTTCCTAGCTACCTATCTTTACATCTGTTTGCATTTATTCTTTTTTCAAAAGGATTCACAATGTCACTAAAATTAGTAACGAGAGCGAGGGGGTTAAAACTGCGACCGCAGAAGTCCGTAGGCTTAACCACTAGACCAAAACCTAATCGGTATCCTAATCTTATGTTCGATCCTTTCTTGGAGAAGGGATGTAACCACCCTGTGGTGTATTTTTGCGGGAAAATATATTTTTTTGATGTACAAAAAAAAAAAAAAATTAATAAATTTACAAGTTTTGTTTGATGGTTTATCAACATTCATTTATATTTTATAGTAGGAAGTCTCGACTCCCTCTGGAATTCAAAATTGAGGTAATGCAAACTATAGCGGATCATCTATTCTATTTTGTACGAGTATCTCATATTTTGATCTCTTATATTATCCATATGTTAACTTTCACCAAATTTTTGTTATCCGTTGAATTTTTTGTCTTAGTGAAACTGAAATAGAAAGTGAACTTTATTTGTATGAGCTTTACTACTTATAAATCCCATTATATTATTCATTTCCTTGGTTTCCTTTAATTAACTCGTTTATCTTTTCGGTTAAAGAACGAACAAAATTATATACCATTTGTGTATTCTTTTATATTCTCGAAATAAAATTTTTAATTATCAGATTGTTAAAGGATATCACAAAAAATTCTAAATTTAGGGTCAAAAACATATATGGCACTATCACAACTAAGATTAGTTAGAATTTTTCAATTATTTAATAAAGTAAAAAAAAAACTCACCTTACATTTACGTAATACACCATCAATAATACAAATCAGCCATCTTCAATTCTCTCTTCTTCAATTCTAAGATATTGTCAAATCGTCCGACAATAATATCCAAAAAAAATAAAATTGAGTTTATATGGTCAATATATAAGTGACGCAAGGTTAACATGATTCCAAAAGATAGTCGTCACTAAAATCTCATCATCGATCGTCTATTTTTGATTGGTTTGAATGAGCAAATATCATATCATTAGTTCATAATCAATCAAATATGGAGTAAAATTAAAGAGTGATGTTTAGAAATGGTCTTAAAACTCTTAATGTCATGATCACACTTCCTTCCTTTGACACTTGAACTCTAAGCACGTAGATACGTTGGGTTTTTTATTTACCTTATATTCCGTACAAATTAGGCGGCTGCCTTTTATGTATTTATCTATGGGTTTTTTGTCAAACCATACCTTTTATATACCCCATTTTGCGAACTCCTACCTTACATTTTTTTTCTTGCAAACTCCTACCTTACATTTCCAAAAATTTGTTAAATCCTACCAAAACCCAAATTCCGTCAAATATTGACGTTTGACCGTCATTGACTGACGGAAATT
>JAUEKU010182899.1:0-10215 GCA_032274805.1 Gypsophila paniculata | reverse complement strand
GTAAGCAAGTCATTGCTGTCGCCCGTGATTGATTTGGCCGCCTTTTCGATGAATCATCGGGTGGTATTGTGTTGTTCTTTGTATCATAGTACGCTCCAATATATTATTGTTGTATTGATGTCATATTCGTATGTCCGTTAATCTTAATATCGTGTCAAATATAGATATTGCGAAATTAAATGAAAAGGAGTACTTATTTTGAACATCCCGAATCTATTAAATTCCACAATCGGGTCTGGGCCACACCCGAAAAAAGTACGAGAGTACCTAGTCACAAGGTCCGTAGGAGGTTCCATCCTAAAACTATCGCATGTGGGAATTCATATTGAGCTGATTTCTTCCGCACACCCCCTCACATGTGAGCTCACTTAGAAATCAGACTGGGGGGCAATTTTTGGCCTCTCTTCCAGCTGCACAACGCAAACCGTGTGGACAATTAGACCCCACTTTCCACGGTTGAGAAGAGTATGAAAGTGCCTAGTCACAACGTCCGTAGGAGGTTCCATCCTAAAATCAATTGACAATAAGAGGAGTAGTCCCTAGGTCTTATAAACTAGGACAACTCTCATCTCATGACCGATGTGGGATCATATGTGGGAATTCATATTGGGCTGGTTTCTTCCACAAAATCCGATCATAATTCTTATAATTCTTATACGAGTACATAATAATTTAAATAACAAGAATCTATTTAAATCAGGGGAATATAAGGACCATGGTACAGTTTCTTCCAGTAGACTTGTCAAACATTTCATTTAAATGAGGCGAGTTGGATCATATAGAGTATGTTTGAATTCAGGCTCAATTGAATCAGGTTTGGTTATTTACGGTTCACATATGTTGCAGGTGTGTTATTTTAAAGGTACACTAAAAACTCTTTAAATTAATACTCGATAAATTAATAAACTCTTTAAAATAATAAATTTGTCCGGTCTCGACTTGGGCCAATGTAAAAAAAAATTGAAAAATTCGATAAAATAATAAGATAATAATTTTCGGGAGATCCCTTTATAATTTTTGGTCCCAAGAAAATTATAAAGTTGTCTGTTTTCCTTTGAAGTTCAAGTCTATTTGGAACTCATCTCTAATTTTTCTTATTGCATTCAATAGCTTAGATGTTGTATTTTTGTATTGTATCATAAAGTTGTGAAGAGTGTTCGACGCAATAAGTGCTTCCTTTCACCTAACAGGCTCCAAAGACACCGTATCATATTTGCCGTCATCCTCTGTTAAAAACTCTTTAAATTAATAATTATTAATTTATCGATAAACTAATAACTCTCTAAATTAATAAATTTCTCCAATATCGGCATTATTAATTTATTGTATTCGGAAATACTTGTAAATTAGAAACCAGTAATATACGGTTTGATCAAATTTAATCGAGTAAATTTAAATTTCAATTCATATTCAGACGTATATCGGATTAAACCGCTTTAATTCGAGTTGAATTTGTCGAGTAACAATTCATGTAAATAAATATGAACATAAATTATTGTAGTTTCTATGACTAACTAGAAACCACTCGACAACATTGGCCACTAGCCAAACAGCAACAACCTATTCAATGGTCTCTCGATATTGATCTGATCCAAAATCATACGATTGCAAAATGACTTGGTGAAGTGTCTATGACTAACTAGAAATCTCAAGTGTGAAGTGTCACAATAAATTTTTGTGAAATTGTCTCATTTGAGAATTTGTGATTTTACAATTTCTTGTATGAAACTATTGTATGTATTGAACAACTAAATTATGACAAACAGTGATCATTAAGTTGTTTTTTGTGATAGTTATATATTGTATAAAATGTGATTATTTTTACATGTTTACAAATAGTCATACTAATAAACAACGTTCCAGTATAAGATTGGCTCTAAACATTATCGTGAGGCCTCAGTAACTATTATTAGTGTGAGTGGACCTCATCGATAAATAACTGTTTGCGATAATAAATTAGGCTGTATATTATTATTGTTATAATAGCTCCCATAAGCACTTATCTTATAATTATATAAATTTTATATTTATTCTCTAAATATGATCAACTATAAAAAGCCGTGCATTTAGCACGGGTGGTACACTAGTTTTCACCAAATATTACATTGAGATCTTTTATGCTTATCGAGTCATGTTGAGTATATTTTCTATTATATATTTTACGGAAAACCAAATACTATTATTTACACACATAAATAATGTCAAAAAAGTCAATTAACTTTTGGTGAGAATGGGATGGATTTTTTGGTTGGTTCACTCGAGTGGTATACATTAGAAAAATTGATTTATATATACAAACGATCGCTAAAGAATTTGTAAAACTATTGTAGAGTTTTTTTAAAGAATAAAATATTTGGACCACATACAATAATAATCATAAGAATTAGATCCAACAAATATGTCGTTTTAAGTTCGTACTCATGCCATTAACCCTTCAACTCTGTCGTTTTAAGTTCGTACTCATGCCATTAACCCTTCAACCCTACATGTCTTTGGAAAGGAGTTAACTATACAACAAGGACCTCATCTATAGTTAAATATTGTTTTAAGGACCTAATCTATTGTTTTGGAGCTTTGAGGACCTCAAATTATCAATGGGAGAAAATTAACCTTCTATAGTTGGATTGTATTCTTTCTTCCTTAATATATTTGTTGAGAATAATTTTCATTGAACACCAAAAAAAAAATTGAAAGTCCAATTAATATTTTAAAAGTTTCTTAATTCTAGTTGGATTGTATTCTTTCTTCCTTTTTTTCACTTTAGTTTTATTTTACTATCAAAATTATTTTCATTATGATACTAAATCAGGTAATTTATTTAATTAGCTAGCTGTTTCGACCACAATGTTAGCTAATTCATATTTTTGAAAATGTTTAGTGAGGTCATTTTAAAAATAAAATGAAGTAGCTGAAATAAAAAGTTACTTCCGCTATTTTATTAAAAAAAATGGGTAGTTGATTATTATAAGTTGTTTTACCTTTTTATCTTTTCTAAACTCATTACAATACATAACAATAATGCTGGCCATTTTGTTTATGTCATGTTAGTGAATATTATCTACCTTTTCAGTTTGTTTATTTTTTTTTTTACCAAACTCTATAACAATAATTCAATAACTTATAAGTTACTCATTTACAATTACATTTCAAGTTAATTTTTAGTTCTAGCTACCTTTTTAATTTTCAATTACTTTTTCCGTTTTCAACTAATTTTGCCAAACATGGTCTATAACTAAAAAAGTTACATCAAATATATGATAAATTTATCGTCTGTTATTCAACATGATTTTAAGTGTTATTTTTGTTTGTCATTGAAAAAAAATCCATAAGCTATACTAGTACATCACTACTAATTAGTCATTATTTTTCATATTTGTAACATCAAAATATAATTTATTTATTATGAAGTGAAATAAACATAAATTATTTTTTTTTTCAATCACAAAAATATGCAAAAGTTACTTTTGTTGATGAAAAATATTTTGGTCAAGTATTTTGAAAAAATAATCATATATAATCATAATTGAGTAATTATAGGGGTAATTTTGTCCAAAAGGTCAAGATAGGTCCTTGAAGCTTCTTAACCATAGTTTGGGTCCTTAAAGCCAAATTTCATGATAGTTTAGGTCCTTCTACCTTGTGTTTACTCCTTTGGAAAGTGATAGAGCGCCACCTGGTGGTACCGAATCTCAGTTCCACCCTACTTAAACAAAGTTTTCTTTTCATTTTTGCGCCAAAATTTTAAGGTCAAAATTGTAATCTTGAATCTATTTAATGTGAGCCACACAAAATGTTAATTCATCCTAAATCATCTTAAATCAAAACTCTTAACGGATATAAATATATAAAATTCAACATGTTTGTTGATTAACGGAAGCTAAAAAGCTCATTGAAATTCTTCAATTTGATCAAATACTTAATAAATTGAACAAATGTATTCGATATAAAATTAATCAACCCCGTCTATTATGGATGCTAAAAAATGACATGATTATAAAACAATATCAATTTCACCTTACTATAGAGAGTAATATAAACCAAAAAGAAATTCAATTATAAACCGAGATGAGATCAACTCGGATTTTATGTCATTCTAAAATTATTTTATTTGAAGTTAATCTGTAAGCTAGGTTAGTTATTTAAGCCGAAGCATTTAAATTGGATCTCGAGTAATAGTCAAATCTCATTCATTACGTTGACGAATCAGACCAAAATCATTGTTATAAGTTCGTATAGTCTAACAAATAGGCTTTAAAATTTAAGTCACGAGCTAGAGGAGTGCAATTTTTTTCTATTTGCTACCGATCAATTAATTTGACATTGATGGATATTAATTTGATGGGAAATTAATTCAATTGCTTATTAATTAGGCTGGTAATGAGTGAAGTATTAGTTTTGATGGGAAAAAAAGCTAGAAACATCTCACGAAATTAGTTGAGAAAATTTAGGTGAAAAATTCTAAGGTCCACCGGAGGACGATGATTTTGTCATCTCTAGGATGTGATTCAAAATTTGTTTAAGTGTTATTATTATAAATAATTAAAAGTGTATTTAAAATACCCTTTACTATTAACAAATTTGAAATTCAAAAATTAGAGTAAAAAAATTAAAATATTAATGTAATTTACAATTATACCCTCGGTGGTATTCAATTTGAGTACCACCGGGTGGTACTATGTCTCCTCTATGGAATGTCCAACTTTGAATTATATGATAGTGAATTAGAATAATTTAGGATTAATTTAGTAAATATATTATTCGTGTCATTGGGTCAAATTCTTGTTTAAAGAGTCAAGCCTAATCAAACCCAAAAAAAATTTAGTTTTGTGCTACTGTTTCGGTGTTGAATCTCTGTTCTATTTCGTGTCCCATCTTACATTTTATGTTCGACTATGCTTTTGACACGTAATTATCATAATATAAATGAAGAATATTTTGTACCAAAAAAAAAAAGAAAAATATTTTATCAGTTAACAAAAATAAACGAAACACAAAATGAAACACAAACGTCGATAATACCAAACCAAGAACATATAAGGCCAAGTTCATTTGGTGGCTTCTCCAATTACAATAGCAAAACAGTAAACATGTTTATTTGATTATTCTTCTCTTTTCATTTACCTATCTATATATCTCTATGAACCACTAATGCAATAAACTCAACTCAATCCCTTATTATTTATTTATTTATTTTTCTTCAAAAATATAACACGTACTCACAACATCGTAAAAACATTTGAAGTTTACACATACAGAAAGCGAGAGTTACAATGGCGGAAGAAGTGAGCAACAAACAAGTGATACTTAAGAACTACGTTGTCGGTTTTCCTAAAGAGACCGACATGGAGATAGTACACTCCAAAATAAGTCTCAAAATTCCCGATAACTCGAATGATAACACGCTGCTTCTTAAGAACTTGTACTTGTCATGCGACCCCTATATGAGGGGTTGCATGACTAAGCATGATCGTCCCACTTATGTTGAATCCTTCACACTTGGTTCGGTATATTTCTCTCTTTATAATTTCTAGCAAGATGGTCTCATGATGTTTATTACTCCTATTCTAAAATTATTGTGCTACTTTCTATTTTGGAAAAATTTAAATGTTGATGACAATGGGATAATATTAAAATAAGGGTTGATAACTCTCACCTATTACAAACATCATTTTCAAAACTTTCACCAATTCTAATTTTATTTTAAAGTCTGCCTTTTCTAATCGTTTTCTCCTAATATCCCACCAAAATGCAATTTTTTGCAAGAATAAAAGATTTTTTTTGTATAAATCAATCACGAACGTACCTTTTCTTCCACCAAAAGTCAAAATCTAAAAAAATTAAAGATAAATAATTAATTTTACGATTTAAAATAGGCGTTTATTTTGATAAAAATGGGTAAGGTATTTGATAGGAGTTTTAGAAGAATTGTTTAGAATAGGTGAGAGTCTTGAAAAAGTGGCATAGAATAGTTGGGAGTTATCTATAAATCCTTAAAATAATAAATCTCCTTTAATACGATTATATCTGTTTTAACAATAATCAAACGAGTTAAAGTATCATCCTAGTTGTGGCATAACTAGTTTAGCTACCCGTGCAAAAAAAAAAAAAAAAAAGGTTCATACAGAGTTACATTTTTTTTTTTTGAATAGTCCTATTGGGACACTTATATCTCAAGCAAGCTATAGGCTGCGTTTGGCAAAATTAGCTGAAAAGGTAGCTGAAAACTAAAAAGGTGACTGAAACCTGAAAAGGTAGCTGAAATAGTAGCTGAAAAGGTAGCTGAAAACCAGAACATGATAAGTTAGCTGATTATTATTATAGTGTTTGGTAAAACAAACTGAAAAGGTAACTGATATTGTGTAAAATGACGCAAAAAGAAGATATAATAAAATTATTCTAATATATTATATAAGGGTATAATAGTAAAATAACTTATTTCAGCTACCTGAAATTTTAATAAACTACCTGAAGTAGCTTATTATTTCAGCTAGCTGAAATTTTTTTCAGTCACCTTTATCAAACACTTCTAGAAAAATAAAGTAGCTGAAATTATGGTCAAATCAGATAGCTGGTCAAATAAACTAGCTGAAATGACGCGTCAAACATAGCCTTTGAGTTATAAGTTGATCACATTATGTTTTACGCAAAGAACAAAATAGTGAATTAATTTTACACTGTGATCATTATTACAATTTACAAACGGAATGAACTATCAAGGTACAACGACTATTAAAACACAAATAAATTAGACAATAATTAATCGAAACAAAGTAACTAGTTAAAATTATCTTTTAATTTGCTAGTGGCATACATGCATGTTTGGCACTATTTTAGGTCAGTGATGAAAGTAAGCAAATGAAGTTGCCATCACTTACACATTTGCATTATTAGTTGTCTTTTTTATATGACACTTATTTATTGAGTTGATAAGTAGGAAAATTTTGCACCAAACATGGTGGTAAATAACAAAAATGTACGAATAACTAGACAAATAAATAATGGAAAGAAATAAACGTGTGAATAAAGGAGGTAGGCAAAGTTGGGAGGATTGTAATTGCAATTGTTGATTGATGTGAGAAAATTACTAGATTTGTTGAAAAGATGAAAAATTTGAGATTTAATATTAATTGTACGTTTTGTTTAGGTACCTAAGTAAGCTAGTAGGGTGGATGTGTACAAGCATTAAAGATGTAACTAAAGTCTAAGCTGCCAAATGATAGTAATTTGTCATTTTTTGATTAAAAAACAAAAAGATGAACCATCAATTTTACTCCATATATATCTCATCTTGCTAAATTTTCACCTAAAAAACGTCAATTTTACTAGCTAAGATGTGACATCTTGTAGTAAAGTGTGAGACAGAAGAGAGTTACGTTGTCATTTCAATGTTACTTTAATCGTCTATCACAATATAATTATAAACTATTCCGTGTTAGTTTTGAATTTATATATTGTAAGGAGAAGAAATGTATGAATAAACTGTTGGAGACCGATCAAAGAACTTAGTTGCGTTGCTCTCCAACGCAAATAACATTGGACAGATACCGTCACTCGAGCAAGTAATAAACAAAATTGAGAGGCTAGGCCATTGTACATGCAATGATAGTGATTAGTGATGCATTGGAATACATATACATACAACTATACAACACAATAATATGGAGTAGACAAGCACACTTGACAAGAAAGATGAATCAATTTAATTGTTATATGATCTTCCATCATCCATCATATATAGTGTACTACCTTGCTTTGTAACGTTATTTTTAATATAATCGACATTTTTCATCCATCATACATGATATCGTACATTAGTACATGCTTTGTTGTTTTATGCAATTAATTGTGATTATAACTACTAGTATAACCTAAAGTTGCTTATGCTCAATTATTATGTTATTTCATGTTTGTGCCTTACATTGTTATTATGTTAGGTAGGTCGATCGATATTAATTAAGTTGCCCATGTTACCTCTATTTTGTGAAGCTTTGCCAAACAACTCTTTTCATTAATTGGCTTATTTGCTCTTTACTTTTGTATCAATTAATTCATATCATTAACCTCAAAATGCATTCAAAGTTGGTTGATTGCTCCTAATAATCATAGTTTTTAGTGAATTTGTAGTAAAATAAGATAAAATCAAAGCACGATTGTAGGATTATTCTGATTAACACCTTAAATTCTCAATAAGTAAAAATGGACATATATTCTTGAGCTTATGACAGTTTGCTACGATCAAAGATGGTTCTTTAATCCCTTTTAAGTCGAACATGTGGTAAGCCTTGAAATATTCCAACTAGGCAACCAACCTAAGACTATAATCGATCTCTTTAACCATTTATACTAAGTGCAATAATTCGTATATACAAATATTTGCACCTCGCTTAACATTAATTTAGGATGTAAATCGAAGCTACATCATAGAACCAAAAGACACCCTATTCTCATGTGACATGTTTCCAATAGGGGAGGCCCTAGGGTATGAGACATTTTGAAGGCAAACAAGACAATTTAGTTGAGAAGGTGATGTGTTGTTACATTAATATTTAGATGAAAAACTGAAATATATAAAATAAAAGGGTCATTATAATATATGGGACCATTGATGTGTTGTACAATTTTCTTACCCAAATGTTACTTCATATATAATGGTAGAAGACCTTGCTAAGTTAGGAAGATGCAAGGCTAAAGATAAATCCAATTTATGGAGCTTAACTTTTTTGTCAAAATGGACCACTCTTTGGAGTTTATGAATGTATGTACTTGCTTCATAATCTTTGCTTGGTAGTAATATGGAGTGTAGGGACGTTGAATAGATGGCTAAACATTTTCTCTCTTTTTCTTCATCATTTGGTTGTAAATTGTTAGGTAGGGATCAACATTGTCCCATGGGTCGGGTAGGACTATCAATGTAATGGTGACTCGGAAATTTATAAAGTGTCGGAGTTTAGTATACCCCTTTTGTAATGAAATTATAATTAGACCTATAAATGCAACATGTGTTCGACCAAACCGTATTTCAATAATAAATTATTAGTGACGTATATCACAAATTGTTGTATATGATAGTTCTATATCAATAGAAGAACCCACAAAAGAAAACTCAAAAACATATATCAATGATATATTATGTAGTTCCATGATTTAAATGTGCCGATCATACCAATCTTAATAATAATCAAGTACTCATATTTTTGTGATTTTTTTAAATTGTGGATATGTGGTATAATCTTAGACGATCTTACAAAAAAGGTTTACGTATATTATCGACAAAACCAATTGATCCGATACATGTGGGCAATAATCATATTATACAAGCCCATCACAACAATCAACCAAGATGGGCCTATAATTCAATCATGTCCAAGGCTTGGATCTCATCACAAATGTGGAAGAGCTTCACCTTTAAAAATTTTGTTGGGCCGTGAAAATTGATCAAGTCACATAAAATTTTAAAATGTACTTCGTATTTGCTCTAGATAAATATATACATACAAATTCTTAAACGTTCGCGAGATATCATTGGTTCAAATTTATTAATTTAATATCATTCATCCCTCCTTTCTATTAAGTGAAATGTTTAGTATCCCATCGTTTATTTGTTTTCTTTTCACTTCTTAAATCATGTGACGGAGATTTTGAGAAATGAGAAGAATATAGAAAAATGGATGGAGTATCAGGTATGAGAAGATCTGTTATCGCATCCATCACTTCAAGCCTTAAAAGACATTCACATGAGGTGACGTATTAGAGTATAAAATCGATCTTAAAACTTATTAGATTAAATTTTAATTTGATTGAGATGGTCTATTGAGTCTTGACACACTATTGATATAAGCTCTTATATATTTATACTCCCTCTATTTTTTTTTATATAAATCATTTTAGTATTTTTCACAAATATTAAGAAAATATTGGAAAGTGTTAACTTTTTAGCTAAATATAACAAATAATCTTGGAAAATATAAAAGTAATTTTTTTCAACCAATATAATTCTTTAAAACACCTCTTTTCTAAATTTAAGTGTTTCGAAAATTGAGAAATTAATATATTTAATTGCTTGAAAAAATGAAAAACGATATATAAAATGAAAAATTTGATTTTATCTAAAATGACATACTCCTATAATTAAGAATGGAGGGAGTATTAATTTGGAAGAGAAAAAAAGAAAGTGAGCTAGTCACCTAATACTCTAATAGTGTCAACAAATACTAA
>JAUEKU010182898.1:0-18550 GCA_032274805.1 Gypsophila paniculata | reverse complement strand
TGAACTGAACTGAACTGAACTGAATGGACCTGAACTGAACTGAACTGAACTGAACTGAAACGACCTGAAATTAAGTCTAAAAGAACAGGGCCTTAGTATACGCATACCCCTCCCGTCCCAATAAATACGTTATTAAGTAAATGTAAGTGGTTCAACCGTTCAAGTAATACGGAGGGAGTATTTGTTTACAAACCTACAAAAACTTATTAAAAATGGTAAATAATAATGTATTTACTGATACAAACCAAAATGGAAATAGTAACGTATTCACTGGTGCAGATCAGGGCGTATTTGTTTTTGAGTTGGTCTCATATTTTTTCTTTTGAAGAGACCCGTTCACGGATCAACTATTATTAATCAAATCAACTTCAATCAAAGGCACGAGAGAAATCGGCAGAGTGCTCTAACCTCTCCTACCAACAAACCAGGACTGCATCCGAGCTAGCTCGTCAGCCCGTGTGCCACAATATTAGAGTTCCTACCAAGAAAAAACCAACTCATAGAAGAAAAATTACTACTAAACGACAGAATATCCACTAGAGCCAAGGAGCAAAGAAGGAGTTAGTTTCATATTTAGGTTGTTCATGATCAATATTAACAAAAATGCGTCCACTTTTATATCTCTCAATAATAATTACATTATACTCAATAGAACGTAATCGGCGCAATTCACATTTTAATCGATGCAGTCTACACATTCCCAAATTACCCATCTCATTTTCCCTCACCTCCTTAGGTTGCTAATTTTCTCTCAAAATATATAGATTGCAAAAAATAAAGCATTAATCAAAGTTAGTTCATAGCAAATTGTGTAAAATTAAGGTGAAAGATATAATAGAAGCAAAAATAATACATGTATACAATCAAAAATTTATACATAGATAATATTACGCGATATTAAAATTTTCCTAAATATTCTACTATATGTAATATTCTCTAATACGCCACATCGGTAGGGTGATGTTCTCGAGGGGAGATGATGGCGTGGGGATGTTAGGAAATTAAATAATATCCTCGGTAAATAATAGGATGATATTATAATCGTCATAACATTAGTTTAAGTAATAATATTTTGGGTTTCCTATTTTAGGAGATTCTAGATCTTCGTTTAGAATATATCGATCACTATATATATTGGTCTCTCGTAATCGTTACAGTCTTACCGACACGAATCAACAATAATAATAACAGTTTCTTCTTTATGTTTTCCCCCTCCTCTAACTCTAATACACAGATACACTACTTTCTTTATATAGTTGATTTTTCACAAATTTATTTTATCAATCTTAACCTTAAGACGGGTAAAATAAATAACCCACTTAAATATATGCTTCGAACATGTTGAATCCTAACCTTCACTTTTAGAGTAATTACTTGTATTATCGAAGTATACGATGTATTTGTTTGATTAGGGTTGAGAATTGAATATCTTGGTCCTATTGAATTTGTGACCTTATCTTTATACTCTATGAGATGTTTTATTTATGTATTCCACAATATATATATAATAGTTGGCTTTAAATAAACATCTGTGCATATTTTAATTTCATGTATAATACTCTCTAAAATTTAATAATTATATTAAAATCTGACAAATTTGCTTTATTAATCGTAAGTGGAGATATTTTGCATTAATTTTACAGTTTTGTACTCACGTGAGATTTATTTCGAAAACCAAAGCAATGTCACCAAATATAGCCAAGGACGAATCCTATCATCGTTACAACTATTTGCACAAGCGAAAAATTATATCGTCAGGTTGATAAATAAAATTAGATCAATTCTTGAATATCCG
This sequence comes from Gypsophila paniculata, assembly GCA_032274805.1. NCBI lineage: Eukaryota > Viridiplantae > Streptophyta > Magnoliopsida > Caryophyllales > Caryophyllaceae > Gypsophila > Gypsophila paniculata. The sequence goes on along the minus strand of JAUEKU010182898.1, from coordinate 16,755 downwards.
TTTGAGGAAACCAAAGTGGACATAAAGTCATATAGATAATATCGATCACTTTCTCACTTTTATACGAAGAAAATATAAGAAAGTTTTAGCAAAATTTAGAAGTGATATTATGGTAGCCTATTGTTCAATTAAAAAAGTGTAAGTGAATTGTCGACCACACTTAAGGTGTAGTATTAGTTTTTTTTTTTTTGTTAAATGTTGTATTAATTTATAACTGACTCCTCAAAAAACTGACTCCTTCGCATTGGTTATAACTAAAATGAGTCACGATTGATTCATGACTCAGGACATCAAGTTTAGGGCCACCACCGATTGCGTCGTCCACTGCCCCTTCGCATTGGTTATTGTCGTCAGCTTCTCGCTCTCCATCGCCGGCAGAATTGATTGTGCCGAGGTTCATTACAACACGGAGACGGAAGGGTAATGGACGACGATAATACTCAAATTATCCGGGTCGAAGGTCTCCTCGGAGAGAATATAGGACCATTCTCTGACGTCATAACATGCAACAAGCATCGTTGTCCAAATCTTGCGGAAAGCTTCATTGGTGGGTGAACCGGAAACATTGCACTTCACATTTATATGTTCTTCTAAAACCGCATGATTCCGCATAAAATCCGTGTACTTTTCACAGTTCACGGTGTTCTCGGATCTCTGAATATACTAGGCTTTAATTAAATCAGTAATTTCTTCAACAACGGCCATTTTTTTTGTTGTTGTTGTGGTGAAGTGTGAGAGGTAATTATGAGGGTGGTGGTGGTTGAGGTAATTATGAGGTTGAGGAAGGTTGCGGCGGGGATGAGGAACTGGGATAAGAGGAGGGTGGTTGGTGCAGTAGAGAGAGTACTTAGGGTTTAAGGTGGTGGAGAAGGGCTTTTTTATTTTAGGAGGAAGGTACCCTGATTTCACAGGTTATCAACAAGTTAAAATGGGGGGTTTAGTTATGGAAGATTATGGAGATAGATAGGTTTATTCTGAGATTAAAGAAAGGATAGTTTATTTATGGAAGACCACTCATAAGATGGTTTATTCTTGTTAAATTTTCCTTTAAAAAAAATTATAAACCTCAAGCCACGAAACCACGAAATCTAAACCCCGAAATCACGAAATTTGTTGTTGAAAGGTACCACAAAGAATTTGTTGTTGTTGAAAGGTACCACAAAGAATCTCCTAAACATACTTAACATTTACGAATTTTATTGTTGAAAGGTACCACAAGGAAAATTTCGCAAAAAAAGTAAAACTTCCGTCTTTGACTAACGGAATAAGACTTAATTAGACTTAGGGTTTATAATCTTCATATCTTGTAAATCCTGCAACTTTTAAAAGTGTTTGGGAAAGTAAATTTTAAGTTTAAAATAAATACTATATAAAAAATTATTTACCGGAATATCCTTCGAAAACATGGTTCAATAAACTTCCACCAGTCTTTTTTATCGCCCGAGTTGGAATCTCTGAACTTTTTTAGCTTATTATCGAAATAGTAGTTGATTGGTACGCCATGTTGGCATACGAGTAAATCGGACTGTTGAGAATCGGACTTTACGGCAAGATCAACCCTCGCAAGATAAATTCGATCTTGTCCCCGTCTCGTAACAGCTGCAACTTATTAAGAGATTGACGAATGGTTTTCTCAGTTGTTGATGAGTCCGCATTTTTCAGTACTCCTAAATACACTCTCTCAGTTATCCTCTCGATCAAATGAAACTCTAGTTAATGATACAAAAACTGCACAATTTAATAATATAATAAGCAATGGTTATACAAAACATATCATTGTACTAGTTGAAGTCAAAAATAGATAAAAGAGTATGACTACAATAGTATAAATACATTGTCTCAACAAAAAAAAACAATATAGTATACTCCCTCCATTCAAGTCCAAACTCTAAGTTCGGCTTTATTATACACAATTTGTAAATTAAATATCTTTAATTTTGTATTATAGAAAAAATATAAAACTTTGATAATATTATTGTAAGTTTAGAGACGACTCTAACAAGATACCACATGACTATATTTACACTTATAAATTTTCGAAAATAATCGATTTTCTCTTGAGTTGCGAATAGTGGAGTTAATGTTTGGTATTGAATGGAGGGAGTATAAAGCTAGTATTATACTACATACTACAGAAGTACGGAGTATTAAACATGGAATTATGTTCGCCTTTAATTTCTCCATCCTCATATGAATTACATTTCTTTTATAAGTTAGTTTTTTGTGAGATCGTTGTACGCAACGATTTTCTAAGGGTCATGCTCTTACCTACACCCCTTTTACTCCTTCCTATACCAATTTTACATTTTTGCCTTTCTCATTTCACTCCCCCTCATTTCCTTTCTCTTTTTTTTCTCTTTTTTTTCCTACTTTATTCATTCATACAAGTTCTAGTTAGTTGATGGCGGTGGGGTTCGTCGGAGTTGGTGGTGCGGTCGGAGTTGAGTGGCGCAAGGGATGTGGTGGTCGTTAATTAAAACAACAAACAATTTATTAAAAAAAAAAAATTAAAAGTCAACATAAACACCCCCCTCCCCTTTACCAACCCCCCACCCCACGGAGGCCACCCTCCCAGGCACCCCGACACTGGCCAGCAGTATTCGAATTCGGCCACCCATTAATCCTACCCCTAATTTAATTTCAACCCTAAACTACCATTTACCCTAACCCTAATTTAATTTCAATCTTAAACCACCATTAACCATAACCCTATTTGAAAACTTATTTAAAATAAATAACAAAAATGTTAAAAATAATCTCAAAATATTTAATTTACATCGTCAAAGTAAGAATTATGGGTCATGTTCAATTTATTGATAAGAATGAACACAAACAATTAAAAGAGAAAAAGAGAGAAAAGTGGGACTGTGGGAGACAAAAAAGAGGAGGGTACAAATGGAAAAAAATATGGCATAATTGTGTAGGAACGAGTAAAAGGCGTGTAGGAAAGAGCAAGTACGTTTTCTAATTGGTTTACTACTCTTTAATGATACTAGTTAATGAGGTGTAAACAATCAGAAGACCGTTGTACGTCGTACAACTGTTTCACAAGAGATTGTGTTATTTTATTAAGCACAAATCATTTACATTAGGTTACTTAAATTTTACATTAGCTTTGGTGTATCGACTATTGAGGACAACTTAGATTTTACATTAACTTTATTGTACTACGCACTTCATTGTTGTTCAATATAACTTCTGTGTACGTTTCCCTTATTATTTTATGGGTTTTTTGTCAGAAGGTACCTAATATTTACCCACGTTGCAAGAAAGGTACCTAATTTTTTTTCTTTTGCCCAGACATACCTAACATTTACTAACTTGTTGTTGAAAGGTATCACAAGAGAAATTCCGTCCAAAAAGTCAAAATTTCGTCATTGACTAACGGAGGAAACCTTAATTAGACTTAATTACTTCTTTTTCCTTAATTTTATAAGCTAATCCTCCATTTGACCCCTTCTATTCCCTTCATTTCCACAATTTCCTTTTCCTTTTACTCTAATTCTTTAATTGTAAATTTACTTGTCTTTTTCATCTTAAAAACTTGATCTGGGTTGTATTGAGGATGACTGCGGCTGTTCCAAGTTGTTGTTGCACAATTTTATGATTTGTTGATGAGGTTTATGTTGATGATGCGCGGTTTGACGATGGCTTCCTATTGTTTGTTGAAACGATTGAAAAGAATTGTGGTTGGGGAAAAGACTTGTATGATTTGTTATTTGGTTGCGTTGAAGAACCTTAAAAAAATTATCGAATTGATCCATTTGTTTTTAGAAGATGGTTAATTATGGGGTCAAATTCATACAAGATGGTTTTTTTTTTAAGGAAATGCAAAGTAAAAGGCTTGAATTAAAAAAAGGTGATACTTAATACATTGATAGATGGTTAATGTAAATGAGAGCAAATTGATGAAAAACTGGGGTCGGGGGGCTTGATGGCAAAAAAAGGGCTTGTGTCGGATGCGTTCAATAGTCTAGTAAAGAGACTTATTCGAGAAACGGAGTCGAGATATAGAAAAAAAAAGTGAAGAATGTTAGAAATTAAATGGGAGAAATAAAATGGAGGAAGATGGGGAAGGAAGAATAATAAATAGGAATGTAATAAAATGATGAATTTAGAGGAAAAATTAGAGGGAAATAGTCAAATTAGCAAAATCAATGACAATTAAACCTTCCTCCGTTAGTCAATAACGGAATATTGACTTTTTTTGACGGAAAACTCATTTTGGTACTCTTCAACACCAAATTAGTAAATGTTAGGTATGTCTGGGAAAAAAAAAAGTTAGGTACCTTTCTTACATCTCGGATAAATCAAAACTAATTTACAAAGATATTAAAAATGTTGGGAACAACCTTCAAAAGTAATACTTCGTACAATGTTACTTTTGATGGATAACTGAGTTACATTTCAAATATATTTACTCCCACCCATTTCAACATGATAGTTCCATTTGATTTGGGCATAATAACTACGATTAATATTAAACTGATAATAAGGACTCACAAATGAAATTATTGATTAATAGATACTACATACATGTGGGTTTGGTCGATTAAAATAATGAAAAAGTAAGTAAACTTGATGACATTCTTGTAAATATAAAGTGGTTTTGTTGGCCAAATAAAGAAAGATTAAAAGTGAGACTATCATTATCAATTGTCTCAAAAAGAAAAGTAAGACTATTATGTTCGAATGAAGACAGTATATTTGTTAAGTACTTATAATGATTAGTTGCGTTACTTCTCAAAAATGATAAAATTATTTTTCAAATATATTGTAGCATTACTTTTAAAGATCAATTGCGTTACTTTTCAACGATAATCCCAAGTTTTACTTATTTTCCAATATTAATCCCAAGTTTAATATTTTCAAAATAATACCAAGTTGATATAATCTTCCCATTTTACACCCAAATTTAATATTATTATTTTATTTTGCCTATAATAATTCTTAAAAAACATTAGACTTTTTTTTTATTATATCCTTAAATTGATTATCACACATTTTTTTTTTAATTTAATAGACAATTTTTTAAAAGTAAACAGCCTTTTGCATTTTGATTGATTTTTTGTGTCGCGACTTTATCTGGGTCACAACTTAACGTATCGAGTGATTACTTCACATTTCAAATACACTCGATCGATTCAATAAAAATCCGTCCAGTCTTATTGGAGTTACCATGTAACTTGCATAAAAAAGCACACACCCTTACATACGAACAGTATCAATCGGAACAAACAAAATAATTCAAGTCTTCACTGATGAGTTGCAATCATCGGGTCACATTTCAAGAATTCCATGATGCATGTATCACAAGCAGAACAAACAACTTGAAAGCTCAAAAATCCGGCTTGTTTGCCCAGATCTCGGTACTGTTGTTCTGTTCTTTCTTTTCCACCGGGTACAGCAAACATAATCGCATCGAATATGAATGCTGTATTTGCCGAGTAACTTGTTTCCGGCACTTCTGGGACAATATACTCGCACACTATCACTTTGCCGTCTTCTGGCAATGCTGCGTGGCAATTCTTCAGCATTTTTATGCATTGTTCATCGCTCGTCGTGTGAAACGTCCACTGTCAGAAATGAAATCATGTCAAACATTTTTTAGATATTAGAATGTCGCGTGTATGTGCTTTTGAATGTGCTACTCAAATCTGAGCACAGGAAGGACGAGACGAGGATGTTTTCCTTTAAAATATATTTCGTATGTCAAAATATTTTTTATTTAACATGGAACGAGGAAAATAGAACCGTGATTTTCATGCTCCCTTTGGTCCAATTTATTTTTCAAATAAGAGAACTTATCTTCCCCTTTTGTCGGTCCAAATCTCTTCATCTAAGCAAACGGTTTACATCGGGATTTCGTTAGGGGTTTAGTATAGCTGTGTATACATACGTAGTCTGATTTGCATCATTTCGTGTAAAACAAACCTTCATGAATATAGCGTCTGCGTTAGGAATGCTGACATACATATCCCCTGCAACATGCTCCACACCTGCTTGTATAAGTCGAATCAATGATTAGTTCGAGCTACTCTAGCCTCGACCATCAGCTTAAACTTTTAATTAAGATGCTTATCCAAACAAACTATTTGGCCGTGTCACATAATTAACAAGAATTGCAAGGTATACATACCAGGGTAAGAAGGTGCTTTATCAATGACATGAGGTAAGTCAAAGTTGATGCCCTTAATAGTAGGGTATTTGGACACAATGAGACTAATTGTGTCTCCCGTGGCACCACCAACATCGACGAGAGTCAATATACCTTCAAAACCTTGATATATATCGAGAATCTTCTTAGTGACAATCGTCGAATGATGCTTCATTCCGTTATAAAAGACATCACGGAATCTCGAATCTTTGCCTAGGTATTCAAATATGGTCATTCCATGAGCTTGGTTGAATGGAACTCCACCTCCTAGTATTGAATCTTTTAGATGACTCCTACAATTATTTTAGGCTCAAATTTTTTCACAAATTATATAAACAACAAAAATAAAACGGACTACTTTGTACATATATGTACATAAACTTAGTCAAAGTTTCGTCTTGGAGCCAGCGTTATGTTAAGTGAGAATAAAAAAAAAGACTAACCATGAGTCCAATACAACCTTGTCTTGGATGAGTAGAGCAAAAGCAGCAAAGGAAACACCATCTTCATTTTCGGTCAAGAAGTCACAAGCAGGACCTAAACCGTAAACCCTTTCGAGCCCACCATCAGGCCCATCACGCACTGAGCAAGTCAACACTAGAAAACTGGCCAATAGACGGAGCATACGGTCCAAAACCACCACGACATCCGGGTTGGTGGCCGTTGTGGGTAGTTCGGCCACAATTTGGGCCGCGGAAAGTTTGGACCCAGGACCGTGTTTTTTAATGATGTCAAGGATGTTGAGCTCGATAACAGCCTTTAGGACCATCGAGGGTACGGACCATGTAGCCAAGCACATGGCTAATGAGGCCGCTTCGTCACTATTTGGGCTCATTTTGGTCCTCACTTAAGCTCTTATTTTGGTCCAATTTTTGAGGTGAGAAGAAAACATGAAAAAATTGTAGATTTGACAATAAATCACACAAAAATAAGAGGTGAGTGTGATTGTTTACAATGTCAACGAAATAATGCTTGTGATTTTGACTTGACTTTTCAAAAATTTGACTTTTGTTTATGCTTGCATGTATCATTAATCCTCATTTAAGATGTATATATCCGTTCTAAAGAGTCTAATTGAGTTGTTAAGATAGAATATCATACACACTCAACATACATTCAGCGATTTGACTAGGTAAAATCGCTGTATATGTAGAATATAATTTGTGTCATTTGTAGGTATTGATTGGGTTATCTACTTACATACGATCATACGCGTAACCTCCATAGAATCATTAACAATGCAGAGCAATTACTTCGTACATAAATAAATGTAAAGATACATAAATCACTTGGATTAGTTGCTTCAATGTGCTGACAGATTTTGGCAGAGTCTCGATCTGAATATAATCGATAAGTAAGCGTCCTCTGAACTTCTTATCCAACATTGGACTTCCAATTTTGGATCCTTAAAACACGATTTCGCAATTCTCTTAATGGTAGTTTTGCTCGTGGAACCTGTAAATCTGTAATATCTGCCGAATGCTTCAGTGATGTTTTTGAGATACTTTTATCCGACTGATCGATCTGCTTCTAGCAGTGATGGTAGAGTTCTCCGTTCGTCTAGACTAATTCGCTATATTCAAATATTTTGAGAAACATAGTGAATTGGCTTCAACAGAGATTAGTATTACACCCTAGTCTAGACGACTAAGAGCCTCACATTTTGGTTCATTTCGTGTTAGGACTAATGATAACTTTACGCACGTGTACAATACTGAGTTTTTGCTCGCAAATTCACAAAACTTACGAAATAAAAAGGAATTCGAATTGATATAAAAAACAAAGACCGGTGAATATTTAAGAAAGTATAGAAATATAAAATTACATCATCCTCGCACTACATATCAATATATGGAATGTTTTAATTTTTTTGTTTTTCTTTGTTTTGCTTTGAGCAAGTTAATAAAACACGAAACATTTTATCGAAACAAATATATAAAAAGAATATTTAAACAGCGGTTTATGACCACAAATAACAGCTAGTAGAGCGAGGCTGAATAAGAAGAAGACATAGTGAGAGCGACGAATAAATCAAGGTATATATTGTCTACAGTGCTCGAGCTTTAATGATGTCGAAGCTCATTTCACTTGGATCAGTTGCTTGCAATTCGACTTGAATTCCATCGAGTTCTCTCTTGAATCTGTCCTTTGAGCTTGCATACACCATCTTCATCCTCACCTTTGATGTATCGGGCGACCTATATTCATTTTTCACACTTAATTTACGTCGTATAGAATTAAGATGATATAAAATTTGAATGATATCATCCTGTAATTGAAACAAATATTCTGTAACAACTTTGTCGTATGTGTATAACAGTCTAATAGAATATGGAGTACTCGCTATACTAAGAGCCTTTAAAGTCGAAAGTTATACTGTATGGCCAAAAAAACTCAAGCCATGGCCACGACATCTGATGATGACATTTTTATCCTCGATTTGTATTTAATTTACCTATGGAGCCATAAACGTAATTGATTACGAAAAGTTTTTGATTCTCATGTTGCCTATGGCAGCGGATTAAGGGGTTAATACGGGTTGTTGCCCCTAAAAAGCGAAAATATAAAGTCCTTGACTTATTATATATTGCGCTATTTTTTCGCTCTTCCTAGAATTTTCGGACTCTGATAGCCCCTTACCTTTAAATCCCCTTAACTTTAAATCGTGGCTCCACCAAATAGACCACGTAACTTTAAATAGTTCTCTTGTATGCAAAAGGGTAATTACAAATTTCTAAACTAACCGTTACCCGATTCACAAGTATATGTAGGTACGTGCAATCAAACGACCACTTAATGCAGGAAAGGAGAAACGACATTGTAAGGAAAGAATGACGAAAACGAATGAACGAACCAGGCAATGAAGAAGATCTTGCTCTTCTGGCAGTTCTCGTCGGTGGTGAAATCGAAGTCGAAGACGGCATAACGACATTCATCAGCAGGCAAGGAGTTAGTGAAGTCTTCATAACTCTCGTCAGGGCTACCAATCTTGTCCACTACAACCTGTTGCTTTTCTATCTTGAATGTTATGAACCTGTAGCTCCGCTTCGCCTTTAGCTCCCTGAATTTCACCTTACATTCGTCGTTTACCGCCATTCCTGACGCTGCGTTCGCCTATTTTCGCCCCCATTTCATTTCATCATCGTCGTTAAGTATTTTGATTAGCACAAAAAATTGTCCTCGGATAATAAATTATAAGAGATAAATATCTCATGTGCATACAAAAGTATTAAGGCTAGAAGATATCCAATATAGACCATGAATAATATTTGATGTACTTACTCTATTTAGTGTATTCTTTCCTTGATCATTACTTTGTAAGTTACGGCTGATCAAGCATAGGATTAGACTTAGCCTCATTGTACACTTAGTATATATATACCAAACATTGTAATAGTTTCATTCATTCAATTCAATATTAATCTTTCCCATACAAACTCTCTCTATTATATTCTATCATAAATAAGGTCTTGATATAATGTTTGTGAGACCGTTTTATGGATACAACTCATTAACTTGTCAATAAAATGTTTTAATTTGGACAGTATAATCGAACCAAAAATTACTCACAATTTGGTTTATCACGTCATTGTAGACTATTAGAAATCAAGTTATTTCTAAGGACAGGGTATACGATGACATAATGTACCGATTGATAGTATATTGTCGATTGGGATTAGATTTTTTTTGTTTGAGGAAGCGCGCACTAAGTCGCAAATAATAATCAAACCTTCGACCTTATGGTGGGAGTAAGGGAGCTTTACCACTTGAACTAACCCTTGTTTTCAATTGGGATTAGTTTGTATCAATCAATCTATCTCGGTTGACTTAAAAAGATTTAAACATAAAATCAAGGATAGAATTGGTCAAATGATCAAAACTCAAACAGATGCAATTCTTTTTATAAAATCTACGATAATAATTATTTTTATATATAACGATTGTACATTTACACATTCATCAGTCATCTCATACATTAAATAAGGTGCATGCATAACATGGGAAATAAACGATTTTATACATACATTCTCGTTTCAGACATTACATGAAACTTTGAGAAAATGTCGTTGATCTAGCGAACATCATATTTTGCTTTAACTTCAACAACGACCATACATAAAAAAATTCTACCGTCATATGAATTATCAATATTCATTCTTAGATGCACATTAAACACGATCAAATTTCACTTAACATACGTTACGACTTCATTCAAAAACGTGTTAAACAACGAACGATGTTATAAATAATTGTCACGTCCCCATTGATCGTCATAATGCATGCATTGACGTAAAATTGTAGGAATAAAAAGAGGTAGAAACATACCATTTTGTTATAGAATTTGATCGTTGAAAAAAAATGGAGGAAAGTTTTTTGGACAATGAAAGAAGAACAAAGAGGAATAGATAGAGAGATCCTTGAATAAGGGTCACCAAATTAGTGGGTGACTTTATGAAGGTCAGAAAATTGCGGATTATATTGTCTATTAATAATAAATTTTAATTTGATTTATTAAAATAATATTTAAGTATATATAAAGAATGAAAAAAATTATAAATAAAAATAAATTAGTAAGAGGAGAACAACTAATCAACCATTTTGCTCCATGAAATTAGAAATTGATGGATGATAACATGTCTATGACATTCTCTTGTCTTTGTCACGTCTAACTAATTGGCATATAGAATTATAGGTCACGTCTTAACCTATTTCTATATTTATCTTTGATAAAATCCGATGTTATGTACAGAGTATTGGATAATGAATCGATTGTAATATGGCCGAGTTTAGATTAAAAGTCAAATTAAATAGCCTAGGACTTATTTTCTTTACATACATGACAATGAATTATACCTCAAAATAACAAGGTCAGTTAGATCAGGTATAAAATGTGTTGATTTTGAATTGGTCACCTGACGGCTGACAATATGTTTAAACTTGAGTTAGATTAAGATAAAGTGACGTCGAAATTGAATGTTTTGTGTATGTTCATTCCAAGTTATTTAGAAATAATAGTCATTTAGAAATAATTAAAAGGGATCGAATTGGGTCGAAACAATTCATTTTTCCAACTTACATTTGATTTCAAATTGGGTCTTATAAGATCAGATTGTCAGATTCAAATCAATTTTCTCAAAAGTGATTTAACTAACCCTTCACATATAAATCATCCATTCATTTCATGTTTGTTTGATAATTGTATAGTTTTTTCGCCCAATAATAATACTCCGTAACAATTTACATTAGAGACATTTACTATGACATTTTAATAATCACAAATAGTCGTTGGAAATTTAATCCGAAATTGTAATCAAATTTACGCAAAATCACGCACTAAGCATTATAATCACAAATAGTCCTTGGGAATTTACTCCGAAATTGCAGTCAAATTTAAGCAAAATCACGCACTAAGCATTCTGAAGATAACAGTACTGCAGAAAACATAATTGAAGCATTGTGCAACATTACAAGTTCTACAAGTAGCAAACTATGACCATTATAGATCCAAAATTAAACTCCAATGTTTGTCTAAGATAATCCGAAAACGCTTACTAATCGACCATCAACATCAGCTTATGCTCGCCATCACTGTTCGCTCCGTGTGCTTGTTCTTCCAATGACAGCAACAAAATGCTCACTGATGATGACAGTACCTGTGCATCAAGCAACAATGTTCAGTTTAATTAATAAGTTAACAAGACGAACTCAGATGATCAACATCATAGTCGATGTTACCCACACGATGATGTCCAGCACAGATACACGAGGTAATATGATTAAGCATTCGAGTAAGATAAGTTATTGCCCTTCATGTAACCATCTTTAGCTAATACATGGATTAATAGAAAAACAAGGACATAAGCAAGTCGAGATTAGCATACCTTCTATTCCGTACTTCTTAATGATTGTAACTGAATTTCCAGCTCCTGGTGCACATCAGAGCATTCACCAGTTCAGGTCTCAGAGACGCCACTGATCTCTCAGCTGGCCTTGGCTCAGTATAATACGCTTCATAAGAAGTCGCCAGGGACATGGGAACAGCCAAGAAGTCGCGCGCCATCATAGACAACCGGGGATACTTCACGCAGTTATTTTTCCACCAGCGCAGCACACTGAAATGCTCGGTCCATGGCAGAACAGGCTCTTCCAGATAAAGGTCAAGATCCGACTTAAAAGGCCAATTTTCATTGTTCTCAACGAGTACATAGGAATCATACAGCTTTCGAATAGTCCCTAATACATAAGCAGTTTTCTCTTCAGATAGAAGTTTCGGGGAAGAGACCTCGACTAGTCTCATTTTGTAACGAGGATCCATGAACGCAGCAATACTAAGCATTAGATACATATCATTCCAGTAGACGGTGTAAGTCTCAAGCATTTTCTCAGTCAATGCCTTCACAAATTGATCAGAACTGCCTGATTCTTGCACCAAGTAAGCATGAATTTCGATGACTTGAGGTAAGTAAAGATTGGCAGTTTGTTTCTTAGCTTCGTACACTGGCTTAGTAATCTCATAAACACGATCAATAATCCTGCAGACGCTTCTAACTTTGCCCCATTCCTCTTCAGACGGAATTTCATAATCGTCACCAATTTTTTCTGGAGCAAAATCTCCCGAATCTTCCAACTCCAAAGCACTCCGAAGCTTAAAGGTTGTGAGGTACCATAACGGCAATGACTTGGACCAGGCTAGTAACTGAACTTTGTTGATAATATCACGGATCATTTTGAAAGCCGACTGAACCATTTGAGAAATAACATCACAGTTAGAGTAGACGTGAAAAAGTTGGCCGTTCAATAAGAGCTCATGTCTCCCCTGAATGTCTTCTTTCACGAAATGACCAACGCCAGAATCCCCTGTCAACGATATTATTTTTCCCTCAATATTCCAATCTTTCAGAGCTTCCAAAACAATGTCAACTGTGCTTAATTTATCGACACAATGCTTGATAACCCACTTCCGCAGCTTCCAATCAGCATCTACAAAGTGGGCAATTACGCTCAGATGGTCTTCTTGAGACATCAACGATTTCTCCAACAAAAGCGAAGCCACCGATATGCTAATTCTGCCATCAAGTTTCGACAAAATTCCCTTCGCCTTCTGTTGTTGTTCCTCGTATATGTTCAGACAGTCCTGCTCGAGCAACCTGAGACTCAAGTTGCAGTGAAAGTTCGGGTTGAGAGTGTCTGAAAACGACTTGAAGGCACCGTGTTGATCCAAGATCCACAACGGTGATACTTCCTGGTTGCAGACCCACCTTGCTAGCAACTGACGGACTTCCTGAAGCCAGTTCTCGTCTACTGGATTACCGTCCGTCATTTTTTCCTAAACGAAGCACAAAGTAATAAAGAGATTAAGCTATTAACCTCGCTTGTGTCGCTTCTAACTAAAACAAACAATATAAACACGCGATGTTTCATAAATTAATTCATATACACGGATTACACGTAACAATAGACTTATAATCTTGCATAAGACGATCACGTTAATCATTTGTGTTATCATACGTATGTACAACACTAGATACTAGTCATTGATATGATCGATACTAAAACAATTCTAAACCAATAACATGTGCATTTTTTTTTTTTATCAAATAGCTCGGTTACTTTTAAATGTGACTTAAACTAATACTTCGTACTCCATAATAAATAATACTATGCAAATCAGCAGAAGAATACAAATGATGCTTCGATATTGACATTAATAGTAAGAAAATGATACGAGTTATATATTGCATTTTTATTTCTTTTACTTCGTATCAGTGGCGGGCCCAGCGTGGGTGAGGTGGGTGCCTTGGCACCCACAAAAATTTTAAAAAATTTGACTAAGTTAAAAAAAAAAAAAAAAAAAAAAAAAAAAAAACACTGAAATTAAATGCCGAGTACAACTTTTGGGTACTAGAAGCATCTCTCTTTCTCCTTCCCAAGACAAGGTAATTAATTCTATACTTTTGACTTTTTAAGTATTTTAACTCTTCAAAAATAAAATTATTTTACTTTTTCCCTTTTTTTTTTAAAAAAAACTTTCAACCAATTTACCATAAAAATAAAAAAATAAACAAGCACCATTTACAGACCCCTCGTTCTCAGGCCGCCACCGCCTGCCATGGACCACACAGGCACCCCTGCCATCGAGACGCCGCCTCTCACCGATGTCCAACGTCCGACGACCTACTACCACCCATGTTCGCTTGCTTTGAGACCTTCCATATTCTATTTTCTTATATCAAATTTTATCTTTTTTAAACAATCAAATTTAGAGTTTATGCAGTGAATTGTGATTGATTGTATTTCCATCAAATTCCTTTTTTTTTTAATTGTAATTTCGGGTTTGTGAGTCTTCCTAGTTTGAGAGAAGATAATGAGTGAGGCGCAACAATCATAACATTAGGAGTATCTTAAAAATATTTGTTTTATTTAAATTGTAATCTACAAGTTGTTGGTAGGTAAATTTTTTTTTTGAGGGGGAAGGGTCACGAAAGTATTTTTTTGGGTGGGTTAAAAAGTATCTTTATTTGTGTTACTCATTCCGTTCGGATCAATATGTTACTATTTTTATTTTCAGTAACTTTTTATATGTAAAAAGTGATTTGCAAGTAGAATAAATAATTATGATCGGCTAGTCCTCTATGTTAATATTTTTATGTTGGTTCAATGTGTTTCAGTCATGTTATTTTGTGATCGACTATTCCTCTATGTTAATATTTTTTATATTTTTTAATAATTTTGAATACAATATTTCAGTCAAATATTTTGAACCGGAGAAAAAAAATTTGGGAACATGTGAGAAAAAAAAAATTGGGCACCCATGTTCCCTGATTCCTAGATCCGCCACTGCTTCGTATAATAACTTTATCCGATTTGACGAGTTATGTAGGTGTGTTTATTGTGAGTCATCTTATATGAAAATTTGTTCAACATGTACCGAATAAGTAAACAACACATTACACATAAACTCCAATAATGCATGAAAATTATGCAAGTAGGTAAACTATAACCTTTAAAGTCATTATAGCAATTTAACAAAATATAAAAAACCGTAAAAACTAGATGGATTAGAACGACTAAGCGATAAGAGTACACTCAAAATAGAAAACATGTACAACAGGAGATATATAGCACAAAATTCACGTCATAAAATGGTAAAATTACGATAATGAAACTAGAATATAGAACGAGCACGTACCGTCAGATTAAAATGACCACAAGACTAATTTAGGATTTTTATTTTTGTGTGAACGTTATCTGATGAAGAAATTATTATTTAGGGAAAGAAGATATATAAAGAGTAACGTTGTAAATATATCAAACGTCAAAAGATTTAAAAAAAAAAAATTGTAAATAACGTGGGAAGGTCAAGGGACGTGTTTTGGGAAGTGTTGAATCCTCCCACTTCCCGTCTTCCCGTAACGTTTTAGGCGGGAACTTCGACTACTGCTCCATATTATTAAAAGTGACGATTTTAAGTCGGTAAGTCTAAGAGTTTAATACGGTATCAATAAAACAAGTTAAGTATTATCTTATTTGTACATATAAAATAGCTTTTTTATACGTTTTATTTTTGTCTTATTCTTATTATTTGATTCGTATAAAGTTTAAGACAGATATACTCGTTTTAAATAAGAATCTGTGATCTTAAGTAACGTGGATTCAAATGGTCCATGCCTAGGTGTAATAGTCCGATTCGAGTTGACTCGTATTTTTCAATTTTACAGTTGCCTAAGAGAGAATAAAACTCTACTTTAAATTATTTCTTTTTATTTTCATTTTTCTCTAACATAATAATATTAAATTATTTTTGTCATCTGATTAATTAAGTGATCGATAAATTGTTTGAAAATAAACATTTCAATAATTGAGAGATAAAAAAAATGGAGAGACAAAATAAACGAAGATGATCCAAATTGCTCTAAAAGACCTATGGGTTGTTGCTAAGCCATGAGTAAAAATCCTCTCCATTACCTGTTAATGGCCTAGATTCGATCTCAAATAATCGTGTGATTTTTATTTCACACTGCAAATAGTGATACGAGGTGGAATATATTATTTTAAAATGTGAATGTGAGAGGTAATGAACTCTCCATTTATTTTCGAAAATGGAGAGGATCAAAATGGCTAAGCCATATACTCCAATACCTAGTGGTTTTTCGAGGTTTGGTATGGCTCTAGCATTTGGTTCACCTCAACCTATATAAGTCTAAACATAATTAGTGTTGATAGTAAAAATACAAAGTAATTGCTGCATTCCCTTTAGATAAATTTTGAGTAGTACAGTAGTACATAATGCATAAATATGAGTAGTACTCATAGTACATTCTTGAGTTAACTTGAAAATGTTTATTTGATTCGCCTAATTCGATGATCTAAAATATAACCCAAAATTCATCCTAACTATTGTTTTGACCAAATTTTGCACAAGGGCTTAACTTGGACGTATTGTGAGGACTAGTGACTAATTCGTATGCGTTGGAACGTAAGTGCAAAGCAAAATAAAAGACGGAAGGAAAACGAAATGGAAAGGTAAAGACACAACGATTTGGTGACGCGGGAAAACCCTATGAAAGAGGGAAAAACCCGCGGGGGGAGGTCGTATC
>JAUEKU010182887.1:0-10216 GCA_032274805.1 Gypsophila paniculata | reverse complement strand
GATTAACTCGTGATTAACTCGTACTATTAGTGATGCTAAAACATGTGACATACAGCTGCTCAAATTAAAGGATAAGGTGGGAAGTAGAGGGTTGACACTAAGACATCGTTATTTCACTTGTGTTTTTTCTCATTTCTCAATATACAACTCATTTCTCATATTTTTTTTTTACCAATTCGATGATATAAATATAGATTATCACAACAAATTGATGATATATATGATGCAATCGAAAATTAAATGACAAGGAATGATAAAAATTGCCACTGTTCAATCGAAAGATTGATAGTTCGCAAAAAACTAAAATCGGTGGTAATTAAGGGTAGAGAAAATTACCTAGGATTTAAACTAAAATGGTAACCAAAATAAAGAGACTTGAGAGGAAGAAGATGGTGACAATGATTTTCACTAACAATTTTCATTCATAATCCCTTGAATACAAGATAAATATCATTATATTGTACAATTTTCTTGGGAAATAATCTACTTAAAAATAAATATGACTAAAATACCCCTACCTATAAAATGAGATGTATCATTCAACAAATGTGAAAAGTCAAGTTTAACCTTTGGAATGGGTGGGAGGAAGTATCAAGATCATCTTAGACTCTTATATGAAAATTTGTGTATTTCTATTTGGTATGAAATATCTACAAGACTACAAGACTTTGTTCAACTATCTTTTATGGCTACAAATGTTTTGGTGAGACTATATAATAATAAAATTATTGTGAGACCTTTTCACAAGGATAATTATTTCTTTTCTTCTTTAATAAATTTTGCTTTATGATTGTAAGTTTTGTGTGGCGAGATGGTGTTATAAATGACTTATTAAAGTATAAAAACATCCAATATTTTATAATTAAACAAATCTATAGTTGAAAATATTATCACAAAATTATTTCGAAATACCATTATTATTTGCCCGTCTCACATAAATTTTTGATGTAATTATGAACATGGTCAAAGATCAGATACACGTCTTAAGGGAAACCAATAATATTATTCAGCACCTCATTTATTATAAGCATTAAATGAAATGCTGAAAAATCTATTGACCATCTCACACATGAGATGGTCTTATATTTAATGTTGCGTCTCACGCATGAGATGGTGTTATTTTAGAATCCGCCTACTTCAGAAACAGTGTCAAAGACCCCCATGGCCCCACCCCTCTAATTTATTCTCCGTATAATATAATAACCAATATCAATATCAATATAACATATAAAAATGGAATAACTAAAAAGATAATTGTAAAATGTTGTGTTAAGAGATGTAACTTAAGCATTTACATGATGAGGTGTATGACACTATCCCTCACAATTATTCACGCATAATGTGAAATGAGGTGTAATACACTCTCCTCATAATAAATTAACATCCTTTATTAATAAAAAAAAAACTTATTAAAATTCTCAGTAACTTTTAAAGAGCAAAATATTTATTCTAATAACAAATTCAATCTTTTCAAAAAAATGGGTTAATTGACAAAATTATATCTACAAAAAATAACGTCGGGTGAAAAAGCGTCTGAGTTAGAATTCATCATAATTAATTTAAATTTAAAAATTATTAGATATAATCTAAGTAGAATGTGTAGTTCTTTTTTAGATACATGAGTGTTTATACTTATTAATCAACTACATAAATTTCAAAACAATAATAAGAGTTAATTTAAATTATATTATTATACAACATCATGTTATTATCTTCAACATTATTATTGATGTCGAAATTAATAATCAAATTCATGTATTACAACAAATAAGAGTCTAATTATATCATTCTTTTTTTTTCCTCAAAGAAAAAACTTAGGAAAATTCTACGTGGCACCCTTGTGTTCTTTGACATTCTACATGGTAGCTAAATAAATGAAATTTATGAGCTATTTTGAAGCTTATAATCTTGTATTTGTAAAATATTTTAATTACTTATGATTAATTATTATAAGGACGAGTCAATATTTAATTTTTTATGGTTTGATTTACGGTTTGTTGTAGTTTTAGATCTTCAATGCGATATTATATTAAAAGATAATTGAGATTGTGGATTGAATACAACAAAGTTTTTAAGAATAAATAAAGAAGATGGGGAAAATGGAGGATGAGGATGACGAAAAATCGAAAATAGTGGATGGAAAGATGAATATGGAAGTGAGGATGATGAAATTATGAAAATATACATAATTAATGAAAAACTTAATGAGGACTAGTATTTGGGTTACGGTATATAAAAGTTACTTGAGTTCAGGGTTACCAATGGTAATTTTGAAACATAAAGGGTACCATGTAGAATTTAAAAAAAAAAAAACACAGAGGTACCACGTAGAATTTCCCAAAAACATATACTACCTCCCATCCCTTCCAATGATAACATTGACCAAAATGACACTATCCATGTGTGTAGATAATTTTTTAGTATTTCGTAAAATATATAAGAGAAAATATAGTCATGTGGAATCTTGTTTTATTCGTATTCGTAAGTCCAATAAGAATTTCAAATTTTTATAATTTTTTATAATGCGTAGCTTAAGATATTCGTGTTGCAAAACGCGCCTCGGCAAATGTTAAAAAGTCAATGTTACCATTGGAATGGATAGAAGGGAGTATAACATTATTATTAGTATCGCGTACATATATAAAGTATGGCTGATAATAATTCAAATTTTTTATTTACGTTTAATTAGTATATAAAAGTGAGATCATTATAGTGGAATGAATCAAATAATTATATCACTTTAAATCATATATAATCTTACTTTTAAAAATTGTCATATTAATGCAAATGAATATTGAATTTATTCGGTAGACTTAATTTGTACACTTATTTGACGCGTTTTATTTTAAAAACACCTCAAATAGGCATTTTCTAAATGAAAAACAAAAACAATGCAAAACTAATCAATTACATATAATAATAATATAAATTTAGATTATTCAATTTTCCATGATTTGGAAAAAAACACACCAAATAGAATTCACTTGTACAATGTTCTCCCTGCCACTTCGTGATCACGAATGGTAGATTCACATACATAAACAATTTTATGATGAGATAAATAACTACAAACAAAAACCTTTTTAATTAAGAACAGTTCACAAACAGAAGGACACCACATATCTGGCCAAGCTGCTACTCACTACACTCAGACAAGCCAACCTGCTATTCACTACACTCTTAGCTAAGACGAGTATTTAACTTATAAGCGTGAAGTAACCTTACTTCTCAGCTGGCATGTTCCTGACTGAAACACAACATAAAAAAAAAAACTTAGTACATAAAGTAAAAAGATTAGGAAACGAGCGATTTAAAGAGATATAATATTAGTAATAACGCTTACCAAGCAAGCATCATTGTACTGGCATTTGTATGAACATCGCTTCTATACCTTCCTAACGGTTATACAAATCGTAAAATTTTTTAAAAAAAGATAAAGATAACACGAGAAAAAAGTAACAAGCATAGAATATTCAACAAAAATATAGACGAGACATTCTAACAGCAAAACATCGATCCAACTTCTCACTAGTGACCTGTCATAATATCAAGACTTTGGAAACAAGCTGTACAACCTATATGCATGTATAGTGCTTTAATCGAGCATGTAGTTCACACCAATGAAATTCAACCCGATCAAAATTACAACGAGAGCTTTCTCATTATAAAAAGAAAAGACTTCAAAATTGACAACAACTTAAACTACACTAAAAGAATAAGGAGCAGACTTAATCAATCACACCAGACGATGCGTTAGTATAACTATAGAACTGATCAATCCTCTTCGACTCCTTCGAGATGGATTTATTTGAATTTGTACACGAAATGTAAGAAAGTCATTCGAAAAACCAACTATATGACCCTAAGGCGATTCAGTAATGACTTAACTTTATTTATCTTAATACAACAGAAGCAGAATTACAATAATACAATCGCAGTAATGTTACATAGCCGCAAACCGATACACTATCTCTTCCAAATCATAGCAAGGTACATAGCCGCAAACTGATACACTACCTAAGGTAGCTAATGCGATCATGCGGCTGCCGCAAAATAGAGGTGAAAGCATATGTCAAGTGTAGTAGCAGTAGCCTTGCTACTTTGAGAAAGTAGGAGCATTGTGCAGCAGCGTATCAAGTAGACAGCAGCAGCTAGTAGGCCACGAGCAGCAGCGTGTCAAGTAGACAACAACAGTCAACAAGCCATGAGCATGAGCGCTGGCTCCTACTAAGACCATTACAATGAGGCTCAGGTCGGTTAAGTGAAAGTAGATTTGCTGTGAATTTCATTTTTGTCATTAACTAAAGTGGCATTTATCTTTGTTGTTTGCTACTTTTAATTTTGACAAGGTAAATGATAAATGTACAATACTTGTGTAGTATAATACATCATATTCTAGAAAATTACATCTAATTAATTTGGGATACGTTTATAGTGTAATGTCATCTAATCTAATGATCTAACAAACATAAAATCAACTTCCTTTTCATCGAGATCAAAGTGTCCCACGTCGATAGTAATGACTATTTATCGTTTACCGCAGTCGTACGACCAAGGGTGTTGTATGAAGAGGTAAATGGCTAGCTTAGAAGTCTACTCCGTTCGCATAGATCAAAAGTAGAACCTTTGAGCTCATGGTTAGGAAATGAGGTGAGTAACCATCATCCACTTGATTATAAAATCGACTTCATTAACCTTTTAAAAGCATAGAGAAACAAATACATTGAAATTAAATAGGACTTCTATTACTATAAGCATTATAGGTGTTAGGCAGTCCACTTCACAAACGAATGATGGCGTTGTAAATGTCTTATTTGATGCATTTTGTAAAATAAACGCCTCTAAATGTATTCGACTTTTAAAACATTAAACTAATAAATTCTCTCTTTGCTGCTATTGGGTAAAAACCCCTCAAATATGGAAGCCCAGATAGATGTTTCTCTACTAGTGATAATTACTAAAATACACGGATGCATTTATTTTTTATTTACGGTGTATATTTATGTTTTCATTAAGAAATAAAATTTCATACCATGTTTATCATCATATAAGTACCAAATCTAAAATTAGTCAAAAATTTATTTTGACATTTTAAATTTTCTTTTGATGGTGATAAGGAGTTCACTCATATTAATAAATTACGAAAAATGTATTTCAACCATAGATATTAATTATATAAGATATCACTTATAATGACCACATGTAACAAATGTGTTGATAAACAAGTTTATTTTATAAATTGGCATCACATTGCTTTAAAGTCAATCAACATATTCGTTCATAGTACCACCTCGACTCTACAATACTTCACAAAAATAAATTTACGTTTATTATAAAATAACAAAAGATGCGTATTTTGACAATATACAAATAATGTAAATATACTTTCTCATGCTTAACAAAAATTCTGAAGTAAAACTGTTGTACACGTACGACGAATTGATTGACTTAAATGTGAGCACTATAAGTCTTATTGTAACTATTTTGTGTAAATTGTGGCCAATTCTAAACCTCTAAAATTGGTCAATCTTACTCAATATTAGTTATAACAAGCGTTATAATGTTCATATTTTAATTATAATCAAACCGTTTTACGTACTCATACAATGATCTCTAAGAAAAATTTCTCCTTCTCATAATGAAAATATTTCATTTTATAGACCATTTTATAATCAAATAGTTTTCTAAAACGGATTCGTGCATTGCACGAGAGCAAAACTAGCATAAGATAACACAAAAATAATAATAACCCTATAAATTTATAGTGTGGAAAATTGTTGTCAGAAAATCATCCCAAAAACAAAAAAAAACTTGGAAATTGGCGATTTGAACGGATGAATGGATTTGGATTGGGGCTTGACAAACATCGTCGACGTTTTACTAATCATCGACGACACTTTTTAATTACTTTCCTAATCTATCCTTACTTGCCCTTACTAGTTTGCTAAACACAATCTATTTTTTTCTCCTTACACTCAACACTCCCTCATTTCTCCCGCTCAAATCATTCACTCACTTATTTTTCCCACCATTTTCCCTGCCACTGAGTACTACTCCGACTACTATTCAACCCTCATTGCTACTACTCTGACTACTACTCCGGCGACGCCGTACTCAGTCGCCGCCTTATTCCGTCGACTTACTGCCACTGACTTCTACTCCGACTACTACTCAACCCTCACTGCTACTACTCCGGCGACGCTCTACTCCGTCACCACCTTATTCCGTCACCGACTTACTGCCACTATGACTACTACTCAACCCTCGCTGCTACTACTCCGACTACTACTCCGGCGACGCCGTACTCCGTCATGACCTTATTCCGTCACCGACTTATTCCGTCATATACTACGTGCATCGGCTAATTACTCCGTTGGTGTTGCCGATGTACTTTCTACTTACTCGAGCATACTGAACCATTAGTCTTGGTAGTCTTAGGCTTCTTCTGATGTCGCAAGTATATCTCGTGTTTCTCCTACGTTTTGGAAAAGTAACACTTCATTGAATTTTTGTATGTACGGCGACGTGAATTATGAACCAACATTGGTGCAGTCTGTGTTGTATAAGTAACGTAATGTTGCAGGTGTGTTTTATGGTTCTGATACATTTTGAAAGACCAATGTTTTTGTCCAACCCAGGTTTAGAAGTTTGAAATAGACTTACAAACCAGGTATAGAAGTAAGATATGTACTTCCAGACCGGGCTCTGGAAGATAAAATCTCACTACTGCACCAACGTTGTAAAACATTATACATTACTACTTAACAAGAAACGATATACATGAATAAGTCGATAACAATAGCTGAAGTAGTACATGGTTACTAGTACAACACAAAGTCCTTAACAAGTTACGATATACATTATTTAAGTCGATGATGTATATTATCTGGTTTGGGTTCACCGGAGTACGTGAGAGAGAAAGTCATAAGAGTTGGACCCAAAATTGAATAAGATCGCCGATTTGGGTTCACCGGAGTACGAAGAGAGTTCGTTAAGGTAGGCGGACTGCGAATGAAGGTGGTCGGAGTTTGCCGGAGTAGAGAAGAAGAGTAGGACGGACAATGAGAAGTAATTAGAAGAAGAAAAGAGTAGGACGGAAAAAAGAGTTTCGCCGGAGATTGGAGGTTTGCCGGAGAAGTGATCGAGTAGGACGGAGAATGAGAACTGAGGAATGTAGAAGAAAGTGAGGGAATGAAGAAAAGTAAAAAAGAGTAAATGAGGAAGTAATAGAGGTAACTAAATGAGGGGCAAATTAGGAAATTCATTAAAAAAGGTCGACAATGATTAGTAAAACGTCGACGATGTTTGGTAATTGGGTTATCGTAACAAACAACACCGAAGTACTCAGTGAATAATAATGCAACCAACCATATATCATCTCCCATACATAAACTTTTCATGCAGAATTATAACCTAGCAAACGTATCCTTGTTTATCATGTTAGAACATTCATAACAATACTTGGCACTTATACACAACCCTATGCACAAAATGAATCATAATACAATGGCTAGGAACGTCCACAACACAAGGCACTCATGCATGACATTCGAAACGACAAAGGCATACACAAAGCAACCTCAGAAATAACAAAAAAAAGGCATATAATATTACATCATAACAAGTAGCAACATGTGGGAATAAAGATCATGTCTCGACAAGTATTTACACGAATAATACGAGGTTGTAAAGGTATTACTTGCTACATCCCGTAAACGTATATCATATAAGCACAAATGAACTAGCAATCACACTCCTATATCATTACAACACAACATAATCTAAAGACGAGATAACAACACCAAAAACAATTCCGCAATGATGCATTAATCAACAATTACATGCTCATATCCATACTCAAGTAATACGATTGAAATGCACATCGCCCACCTCGAACATAGGTACAATTAAATAAGACAAGTCAAGTGACTCACTAACCATAAATACATCCTTGAACCCATTTCCAAAACATGCACACGTTGATGGTACCCACATACATACATGCCTCCATTTTTAATAGTTAATCACATTATGAGCGTAAACTCAACCAAATCATATCCGAGTATTGTTAACACCTAGTCACGATATAGATACTAGCATATATAATTACTTTTATTATCCAAAACAATGAACATAATAAATGAATACCACCAACATCAAATCATGCACACTAATACATTCATAACCTTAAAACATCATAAACCACACTTATATGTACGTTGTCACCCAAACATAGGGAACTCCACATTGACTACTGCAAACACACTAGACGTCAATGATTGTACATAGTTCCTCTACATGATTAACTTCAATGTAATTACTAAACACAACGATTAGTCACACAACCCTACCACAGAGAATTGTTGGATTCTTTTTTTTTTTTTTTCTAAGGACCCTGTTTTTCAGGGTAAGAAGGGGTAGAGAAAATGCCTCGAGCGAGGAGTTGCTCTATTGAGTAATGGGAAGCGGGCTACTCCCCGGGATTTGAAGAAAAAAACAATTTTGCTGACAATTACTTTTTTTGTTTGGTCAGTACCGGCGCGAGCCGGTGATGGACGAAGCGGAAGCGAGAGGCCCATAGTAAAAAAAACCGACTTTTTTACGAAGAGAACGAAAGAACTTCGTATGTGACCTCACTATCATGACTTTTATGTACCACACGACGAACAAGCTTGTTAACTATTAACATTGACACTCACACTTCCGCACAGTATAACGCATGTAAAATCATTAATTCACAACAGACCACATGCAAATTATACATTCAAACCCCTAAACCATATACATTCTACACATTCGATTCACATACATACAATATCTAATTCCAACCATAATCGATATAGTACTTCATAATTCCATCATTACATACACATACCTCACAAACATATAGCGCAATAAGTCACACACTTACCTACTTTACGTCTTGCTCAATGAATATCAATACTTGACACCAACATTTCCAGTATCATGATTATCAAAATATAAGGAAACATCCCGCAACATACATTTCAACATCTCATATCGTACACATTTAACGTACCACACATCCATACATCATAGAAATAGCTACCTAACAACATAAGAACGAAAACATAATTCACAACATTTACACGCTAGCGCGCACACTCAAACATTTTAAATCTTAAAGCATTATACAACACGTAAATAACTAAGACATAACTCGCATACTAACAACTTAACCAAAACATAACTCACATAACCCAAATAGTTCACAAGACTCTAATTCACATAACTCCAATCATATACCACCATCATGCTTCCTTAATCATCACGCAACACAACAATTATCATTCGAACATACATACACATATTAACATCCTCATTTATCACATGCTTGCACAGTCATAGTCTTCCTTATGCTTAATTAGATCACAACATTCAAAACACATTCATAAATTAACAACTTCCTAGTCACATTGTTATACACATCCAAACAGTATATTCATACATACATTATACTCATATATCACACATATGATTAAACAATTCCGTAAGCCACATATTACTCACATTCACATGAATTCAATGATCACATACTTCAAACTCAAACATATAAATGGCAACACTAATGTCATCATATATTATAACATAGGTGTAGCATCTCAAGACACGATTCAACTTAACACATCATTTGATCATAATTCATTGCCATAAATTCAGTATCACTGAAATCCACGTCGCCATACTCCTGTTCTAGCAAAAATATCCACACATTCATATTCAACAGTTATACATAATACACTTACTCTATTGCTCATGCACACATTACATCGTAACTAACATAGCGCAAATATTACAAGCAAACATCTCAGGCATCTCGAACACTGGTGATGGGATCCGATCATTGGCCATAATCTTTAAAACATTCATACACATACTATAAATTTCATTCATCACGCACTTACAACATCCACTATCCTAATATTATAACATCCTCACAACACAACATCCTCAAAACGTATTCAAGACATACTCAAAACACACTCACACATATAAAACATTTAAGGACTTACTATTTACATGTTTTACATGATCAAACAATATATTCTTCATCATTTCAATTCGTATTGTACATACGGTTTGACAATTCCACTAAACACATATTATCTACATTCACATAAATTCAACGATTACACATGTGAAATTCAAGCATATAAACGAAAATATAACTAGTAGTGTGTGTTATAACATATTC